>JABJVR010000565.1:0-11028 GCA_025773905.1 Chitala chitala | reverse complement strand
TCACTGGTTTTATTCTTTCTTTAAAGCACATAATCAGGCAACAGATCATTCAAAAAGCAATGACCGATTGAACATTTATGTGAAATTTTAAACTCCATTGTCAGTACGAAAACTCTGATTGTGTTGAGTCACATAACGTGCAAAGTTTAATAAAGATTCTTTTTCTTTTCTTTTCTTTCTGGACAGTCTCAGACCCAACATTTATAAGTTTTAAACTCGGCAACTTTTGCATGCATAACGTTAATGTGAACTTTGACACTGTTTGCTCTGTGTTTGTCTGCATGGAACTAAATAATGGGACAGAATGACAACTAAGAAGCTGGTTTACAGTGATGAGGTACAGTCATTGTTCCTAAGGTACCCTGATTAGCTATTGCTTCATTTTCTTTTGGTGGCACCACAGGACAACCTGCATTGGGTGACCAAAGTAACATACAATTGGATTTTATTAAAGTAATTAACCAGTATAGCTGAGCTGGTATTGTATGACTTAACTTGAAGTCTACACCATCACAAAAAACACTGAAGTACCACTGGGACTGGTGTTTAAAAATCGTTTTAGCTTTGGGATTCTTTTTAACTTAAAAGCTATTAACAAGAGTTTCAAGAGTGAAACCATCAGACTTTCCATTTACTTAGATGTGAAAGCACACAGGAGTACTGAGAGAAAAGCTTTCAAGAAGGAGTGCTGGGTACAGCTTCATCTGTATAAATTTCACAGATATACCCAAGAGGCCAAAGGTGATTCATGCATTGTTCATGCAGCCAAAAATATTCCTGCTAAGTAAACAGTGCTTGTTGTTAAAGATTTTTACATTGTGGATAGACTTTTGAAAGCATTTAACAAAAACAATTTTTTACAAAAGTATTTTGTTCTATAATTATAGCATGTAAAATATACATAATTTTATTCAGTCTGTGTTGTCATAAACTAGGCAAAAGAAACTGCGATTCTCTTGCCACACCTGTCAGTTGTTGCTACCTTACACAGTCCTTGACCTTCCACTTTCTTGCTGCATACTGTTTATAAAATGTTTGTAAGCCTTGTATTACCTGGACTAATTCCTGGACATTCTTGATAGATCTAACGAGTTTCTTGCAACCCTTGTGATATCCATTTTTAAAATGGCACTACTGTATATAACTACATACAAAAACACAAGTTAAATGTGCAAAACAATCAAACATAACCCCATCAACACCACATAAGAAATTATAATGATGCACAAAAATTTGCCATTTAGACTGCTTCAGAGAACAGGTCAAATTAATTTCCTTACATCTCAAAACTGAGATCATCTGGCCCTGCTGTTGACCCCCAATTTAAATTTTCATAACTTTTTTTTTTTGGTGGATTAACACAGTGTAAATATCATGACACTGAGAACGAAAATATAATCATAAAAGTAAAGAACCAGTTTATACCATTCTGCCCCCACTGTTCATGTCACTATGATTTGTTTTGCATGAATGTTTTTCTGTTATATGTTAATTTTTAATATATTAACTTTGTGTCAATACTTTATGTCTTAGATGTGGACTGTGCAACTTTCGTCATGCTCAATTAGCCTTTTCTTTATGCAATGCAGAAACAATTGTATCTAACTATATTGCTTTTGAAGAAGGACAAGGATCCTACTCTGTGTAGTTCCTATCAGCCTCTATCATTGTAAAAAGTCCATCCATCCATCCATTATCTACCGCTTATCCGGGGCCGGGTCGCGGGGCACCAGTCTAAGAAGCGACCTCCAGACTTCCCTCTCCCCAGACACCTCCTCCAGCTCTTCTGGGGGGACACCGAGGCGTTCCCAGGATAGTCGGGAGACGTAGTCCCTCCAACGCGTTCTGGGTCTTCCCCGTGGTCTCTTCCCGGTGGGACATGTCCGGAACACCTCCCCAAAAAAAAATATATATATATTTTTTTTTGTAAAAAGTGGATGAGAAAATATTGGCTAAGGTGCTGGCAAACTGAACAGAAAAGATACGGGCGAACATAATATCTCCTGAGCAAACAGGGTTTGTTAAGGTTGTAAAGAGGTTTCTTTAATATTCGTTTGCTTTTGAATATTATATACTCTGGACAATCTGTAGCTGTTCCTAATGTCACTTGATGCTGAGAAGGGATTCGATCGAATGGAGTGGCCTTATCTGCTCGAGGTACTTAGGAGATTTGGTTTTGGTGAGGGGCTTATTTCGTGGATTTGGCTTTTCTATGTTTCACCCCTTGCCAGCATTCATGTTAATAATGTTCAGTCACGTTACTTTAATCTGTCTCGTGGAACTCGTCTAGGGTGTCCACTCTCTCCTCTGCTATTCGCTCTTGCAATTAAGCCATTATCAATGGCGTTGAGATTCTCTTCTAGCTGACGAGGCATTTTACATGCCAGGTCTTTTTTCAAAGTGGCGCTCTGTATTGATGACTTGTTGCTGTACATATCAGAGCCAGTATCCAGTATCCCTGTGATTGTCTTTCTGTTAGAATGGTTTTGTAGATTTTCTGGGTGTAAAGTTAATATTTTAAAAAGTGAATGTTATTCCATTAATAATCTTGGATTACATTTTACCAGTAAAACATCCCCTTCAAGATTAACAAATGTGGTTTTAAATATTACTAATGTGACACGTTCTCTACGCTCCTTGTTTTCTGCCAATTTCGGACCATTACTCAACCGTATTAAATTGGATTTCAATAAATGGCAGTATTTATCATTGTCATTGATAGGGCAAATTAACACAGTTAAATTGACTATTCTACCTAGGTTCCTGTTTTCATATCAGTGTCTTCCTGTGTTCCTTCCTAAAAGTCTTTTTAGATCATTAGACCAAGTTATTGGTAGTTTCCTGTGGAGTGCGAGGGCTCTTTGGATTGCTAAATTGCTGCTTCAAAGATGTAAACTTCAGGGTGGCTTTACTTTACCAGATTTTCAGCATTATTACTGGGCTGCTCATATAAATAAGATAATATATTGGTGTGTTTGTTCTGAAATTCAGTGGGTTATACTGGAGGCTCAGTCATGTGTTAAATCATCTTTGCTTGCCCTGGATACATCCTCCCTACCTCTTACTCCATCTGCCTATACGGCCAATCCTGTGGTGCTGGCAACACTGAGAATATGGTATCAATTTCAAAACCACTTTAATTTTATGTCCACCTCGGTTTTGGCTCCATTAGTTAATAACCATTTATTTCCGTCATCCCCCATCTTGTATGGACCCCATTTTTCGCAATGGCATGATGAAGGTGTTACATTCAAGATCTGTATAGAGAGGGTATTTTTCAAGATTATGAGGACTTAGGAAGATGAATTTGCCTTTGACTTGTACGTTTAGATACTTTCAGGTACAACACTGTGCCGCATCATTGCTTCAGGGCTTTCCAAGAGAACCCTGGGAGGATTTGCTGCCTTTAATGTACCAACAGCAGTCGTTACTGTTTAAAATTTATAATTTCCTCCTCCCTCTTCATAAACCGATTGTTGATCAGACCAAGGCAGCATGGGAGGGTGAATTGGGGATGATTTTCTCTAATGCATGGTGGGTTTGTGCTGTGAACCACATACATACTAGCTCGATATGTGCCCGGCTGAGTCTTATTCAGTATAACGTAGTGTATACAGCTTATTTTTTTAAGATAAACTAGCAAAATTCTATCCCACTGTTAACAATAGGTGTGATAGATGCTTTCATTCCCCTTACGACTTGAATCATATGTTCTTTCTTTGTCCAATATTACACAGGTTCTGGTGTGGCTATTCCAGAATTCTGTCTGAGGTTCTTAATTCTAATATTGCTGTCTGTCCTGGTGTGGCTATTTTTGGTGTTCCAGTCGATTTTTCTTGTTACAGTGTGTGCCAGCTGGATGTGCTGGCCTTCACATCTTTAATTGCTAGGCGTCAAGTGTGGAGTCATTGGAAGTTGGAAGAGCACCAACTCTTTCTCAATGGTTTAAGGACACTATGTTTTTTTATAAAGTGGAGAAAATATGGTATTCTATAAGAGGCAAACTTTTACTATCATTTTACTATCAGGTGGTGGTCATTCATTGACTATTTTACCTCTCTGTAATGTTTACCTCCTGGCTGACTTTCCTGTAACTGTTTTACATTACATTAACTGTATTACATTTTTGGGGGGTTTGTGATGTGTTTATTGTTATTTTGGTAGGATAGTTGTTGTTCTTCAAGCCTCTATTGTGTGTGTCTGTTATTGACTAAACAAAGTTTTAAAAAGATTTTTAAAAAATTATCTAAAAATAGCAACACAAATCAATGTACAATTCACTTCATAAAAATGTCTAAGGAACTAACAAGCTATAGGAAGACATAATAATGTGAGGAAATGTCCTTTTCACCATTCCCCTCTGTCATGAATCTGACAGCTGAGAGTGACATTATGACCACAAATTAGACTCTTACTAATTCTGTGAATTAATAACATTCCTGATCTCTCTTGTAACAAAACCAAGACAGTCAACATGGACTCTAGTTGCAGAGTGACAAGTTTATTGACACTGATACAGGAATCCAGATCCAAGTACGTAGACCAGAAGCCAGGGTCATTAATCAAAGGCAAGGTTTTGTAATCCGATGAAAGCTGTCTGGGACAAGGACAACAAAGAGAGGAGACAAGTCCTGAAAGGAGAGGATCAGGCAGGCTTGAGAAGTTCAATTTTTAATCTGGAACTTCAATGCATAGCTACGGGTTAGTACTCTTGGAATTGACCATAGCAACAAAAGCAATACCATGCAATGCCGTGATGCTGGAAAGAGCTCTAAGTAGTGCTGGATAACTGTGCAGCAAATGTGCAGCAGTGCACTAATTAGATGGTTATTGGCATCTGTGCTGGCTGGTATGTGATCTCCTGTGGAGGAAGAGTGTGACTAAGCTCATGTAAAAATATCGCCAGACATTTAGGTTATCCTACAAAAGAAAATGGCGGTTTATTTTAAATTAAATAAATGTCACACCTTCTATCTTCTACAAATGTAAACCAGTCTAATTATGCAGAATAAGAAGTTCACAATAACTAATAATAAAACAGAACAATTATAACAATATACTGCAACGAAAGTTATGTGAGCACTGTGAAATTCCAACAGTCGATCTGATAACGCAGAGGGCGAGTAAGTGACTAATAGGGGTGTAGCATGTACAGTATAGATACGCAGGACAAACAGATTATTCAAGTTCTGGGGGAGAGGGAGTGAGATTTCATCATGCTACTCAGAACAGTGCAGTTCAATACTTGTGAATTATTTATTTTTGAAATTTTACATTTCATACTTTCAGACAACGGTTGACTGCAGGTGACTGAGAAACTGCAAATAAGGGAGGGTAATGCGTAAAATTTTATCCTAGGTGAGGAGGTTCATTGATGTGAACATTTAAATGAGTTAAACTAATCAGCCCTTACTGTTTCTTAATAAAATGTTTTACAAATCCTACAAATATTTTACAATGCATGGATGGTGGTCCAGGAACTTAATGTTCCAGAACCTTATTACTCATTACAGAGAGTAGAATCTCTCTTCTAAGTTCTCCAGGGTCTATTTGTTCTTTTGATTCTATAGTGGTCCTGGCCTGAATTGTCCTTCTGACATATTGATTTAACCTCTAGAAAAACTATTCAGTATTAATATTTGTCTTGCTTTCTTGAACATAATTGTTGTTTTGCTAATTTGGGTACCTTGACAGCCAATAATTAGGATGACTATACAGAATTAAAACAGTTGGCACCATTACAGAATTACTGTCTTCATGGGAAGAGTCAAGCATATAATAATCACAGACATTGTTGTGAGTGAGCATTAAAATGTCTTTTTATGGAATGCAAAAAAGTTGTTTCTGATCTTGCATCACCATCTTGTGACCGATGTCTGGTGCGATGTGATTTCTAGTTAAACTGACTGAGAAAAGACAGAAAAAGGAATTCTTTTGCCTCAGCTTCTATTCAAACAGGCAATAAATAAATGTTAAAGCCTCATCCAGTCCCACAGTAGCACAAACAGAAGACCATCCAGTCATCAGAAACACTATAACTCACCAGATTATAAGGCTCATCTGACATGCATTAATAATTAATTAATCATTTTTCTTGCCTTGTTGTATATCTGCTTCCCAATTAGGTGTTGTTTTGATGAATGATTTAACTTGTTCCTCCCCTTTGATCACTCCTTCAGTTCCTCCATGCTATCCCTTGCGGATATTACATGAAGTGAGCTTACTTGCAAATCTAAGCTTTGCTTCAAGAATCTTGGTTCATTTCTGTCAATTTCAGTTTCACAAATGTAGCTAAGACTAAATGCCACTCATTACCAAAGTAATAAATGGTTTTGGCCAAATCTGCCTGGTGGCAGTCAAGCTTTCAAGTTTGCTTAAGCTTGATGAATTCCACTGGACAAAACATATTACATCATGCTTCTGAAATGCTGTTCATTGTTACTTTAGTGTACACAATGTATGTTTGTAAAAATACTACAGTATTTTATCCATTAAAAAAAAGAACTTGGCTACTTTGGTAAATCTTTACAGTAAGCTTTATTAAAAACAAAACAGCAGGTAAACCTTTAAAATATCTCAACAGAACATTTATCCCTGTATAACCTGTTTGTTCTTAATTATTTGCCTTTTATATATTTCAGTTTATAATTTTAACCATAATTTTATTATATTTAATAATTTTTCCTCTATACATGGATTATTGTGTAATTGGATATTTTATTTAATACTTAGTTATACAATGTGATTTGTATTTTACATTAACTTTATTCTTAATTTTTAAAAATGCTAATCTTTAAGCATTTTTTTACTATTTTATTGTATTAAATATATTATGAAACTCATTTTTTATTATGGTAGCTTGAACTGAGTTCTGTTTATTTGATCTCTTTTATGGGCCCAGAACTTATTCTCCAATGTTTGTGGAATGATTTTTTTTATTTCTGGGTAAATAAAGCCCTTCTTTTTCTAAAATCCCATGATGCCTCATGCTTTACAGGTCAGTCCCTCACAGGTCTCCACTCTTTTTAAACAGCAAGAAATGCTAAGTATTATGAGGTTCCCAAACTGTGCCAAAAAAGAGGATCTTACAGCTGAGCAAACTGAAACCGTCCTCTCGTCCTGAAGCTGGGGCCTGAATAGTCCAGCAGTTTCATTCTGCAGAGGATAATTCAATAGTGTGAATGAATTTTACAAAACATCTGGCCACAGTCATGAAAAAAAAAAAAAATCTGAGGAGATTCCTTCCTCTATTAAAGACATGACGGACCAGCTCTTATCCTGGTCAGGAGCCAGCTCTTATCCTGGTCAGGAGCCAGCTCTTATTCTGGTCAGGACCAGCTCTTATCCTGGTCAGGAGCCAGCTCTTATTCTGGTCAGGAGCCAGCTCTTATTCTGGTCAGGACCAGCTCTTATCCTGGTCAGGAGCAGCTCTCCTGCAGGAGATGGGTCAGTAGCAGCAGGTTTCCCACCAGGGCCTGAAACAGTCTGCTTCGTGGCTAATGACAGACACACACATTTTTTAACACATTTTTTGGCCTTCCACCATTACAGCATTGCACTGAAATTGATTTTACGTATTTTTGTGCTTAATATTCTACACAGTGTTGTTGCGTCGCATCTAGGTCCATCATTTCATACATGCAAACATCATTAAAACATTTTCCCAATGAAAACTTCCTTAATATATTGTATTGACTTTTTTTAGAATACATACTCAAAGCCATCTCCATAATCACTAAAATATTTAACCTTTCTCACATATTTAGTCTGTCTGCTATTTTATGGCAAACACCTTCTCAGTCATTAATGATACCTGCTGTGCTGTGTATCCTCATAAGGATGTCTTTATACCGTTTGTACAAATAAACGATCATTTCCTATTTGGCTGTAGTGAAATAAGACCCTTCTTCCCTTCTAATAAGGACATACTGTTATTTGGACAGATGTGTCTGTGTACCATGTGCACATGCGTTGGCCTCACTTTTACAATCCTAGCTTCTGTTAGCATGGAAAAGGCATAGCTAGAGGGTTTGTAGAATAGATTTCAGTGCCAGATTAAATCAAACGCATATACTTTGTTAATCCTAGATTTCATAAACTCACTTCATGGAACAGTTACCCATTTCTCTGTTCACCAGATAACCTGATTTGTTTCCACCTTTTGCTGTTTGTGTCATGGATTCGTTTCACAGACATTTCAGCTCTTTGGCTGGATTAAAAACAACTTTTTTTGTTCATAGTTATTGAGCTTGATTACCTGAATGGCTTCATCAAAATAAATCTCTTTACATTAGGATCCATTTTATTTTCTGTATGAGTCATTATAGTGTGGGTATTTAGTAAAGAAAAATACATCTTGAAAAAACAGATAAAAGAAGAACGTCTGCAACATAAAAATAGTTAAAATTAACTGAATGTTTCTAGGTTTTAAAGACAAGAGGCAGTCAAAGGAATAAATTCTAAACTTGCAGTGAGAATTAATTTAACCTGGTGCAGAAAACCTGCTGTTTTACTTGTACCCAGTAATGTTGCCCTCTTGTACTGTATCTTTACTGTGTTAGTGGAATTACTATAATAATTTCTGTAAATTTGCACAAACATGATAGAAATCTGAAAAGATTAACCACCTCTGTAAGTAAGGTATGTTGGTTAATGCCCAAGTAAACTGCATCAGCTTGTACTTGCAAATCATTTTACTGTGTAAAAATTCACTAATAAGACAGACATATATTGACCTAGTCAGAGAAAATATTAAATGTGACATCTTAAATTGTACTTGGATTTCCACAGATAAAGCTGTAACCAGATATTGTAAATTTTCCAGATGCCAAGTTTTATAGGTGACCAATGCATTTTTCCCTAGTTTATAGGATTTTATTCTGTGATAAAGACATGTGCATTCACATAAACGTTTTCAATATAAGCGACAACATTAAGAAAGATAATGTTTTGTCATTTAAGCAATTAACCAGTATATATTTGGAAGCTGGAACTATTCTGAAACCTACATAAAAAGCAAATGTACAACATACAATAGCCACAAAAAGTATCTGAACATTTAACCCATTGTAAAAAATTCTTTGTTGTTTTGTCAAACAGAGTTGTGTTCTTTGTGTAAATAAATGACCCTAGACATTTTTCTCAAAAAACTAGTTTCATGTTCCTGAATTTTTACAACTACTGTAAAAGCACTGTTCTAAAATAAGCTATATTAGTGTATGAGTCAATTATCTTCTAAAAACAGGTGTAGTTCATCATCATGTTATCCATAAAAATGTCCAATGAAACTTGAGAACCAAAATGGATTTATGCACAAATACTTTTGTGTCTTAATGTTGAACAGTTTGTGGACTGATTTATAATTTGAAAACTAACCAATATCATATTGTTTAGTGTTTTGTTTTAAATGTGTCCTTAAGAAATACTTTTTGGGGCCACTGTACATGCCAGCTTCTATTTATACAGTTACGTAAACTGAGAAAGTATATAATGCATAATATTTGAGACCTTTACTTCAATGTGTAGCCCATCCCAGACACATAGGGCACAGGGCAGGGGACACCCAGGGCAGGGCGCCAACCCACCACAGGCAATTTGGACATACTAATCAACCTAACCCACATGTATTTGGACTGTGGAAGGAAACCAGAGAAAACCCACCAACCACAGGGAGAACATGCAAACTCCATGCACACAGACCCAAGGTGGGAACCCCAGGCCTGGAGGTTCAAGGCAACAGTGCTAACCACTGTGGACTGACTGTTTTTGGAACTTTTTAAAATGAAGAAGAAGTGAGAAGTGGCCATTTTGAAGCCTGAAGTTCATTTTATGTTAAACAATAGCCAAAGATACGAAATATCAACCATGTACATAATGACTAGAAACTTACATGTAAGTTCCCAAACTTGAAAGAAAGGAAACTGACAAAACAAAAAAAAAGGATTTTCAGAATGCCATTTCTTTCAAACCTTGTTGTACAATATTTTAATCCTGAACATACTTATGGTGGTAAGTCTATAAGTGTGACTTTCCTCTGAATTTTCTATGAGGATGATCAGACACCCCAGTGTGAGTTAATATTGAATGACCCAGAACTGAATCATGCTAATTCTACTACCAGTACTTTAAATGTATTTGAGGCAATGCACTATTGCATTATATTGTGTATGACATACAATATACTGAGAGGCATGGAGTAGCACGCTTACTAGTTTAGTGTGATTCCTGTCCCTGTCTCTTACAGCTCAGCTGCATCGTTTGGTTTGTCAGTGGAGAGTGTTATTTGCATACGTGCCTCTGAATGGTCTAGTGCCCAGAGCAAAGAGTGCAGAAAAGATCCAGACTGCACGTCTGGATCACCGACAGGTTCTCGCAGATGCTGTACTTGTCACTTTATGGTTTAAATTTAGCATGTATTTAAATTTATTTAATAAATTACTGAGTAAGAATACATTTATATTGCAAAAAAAAAAAAAAATACAATTACATACAGTAAAATTACTTCATTTAAATAATTTTCCCTTGGGCTCCTCTGTGCGTCAGGATAAACCACAACTGGCACCAGAGCTGGACTGGGACAAAAAAATCAGCCCTGGTATTTTTGGTTCAGGCAACCCACCACTTCAATCCAGAATTGGTCCATATAATAATAATAACAATACATTGTATCCAACCCAAAGTGCATCAGCTCACAGGGAAAATGTCAGGTTTACCAGACTACCAATCCATCCCTGATGGTTAGTAGGTGTGATAGCCGTCCACACACAAGTCGCCTGGCCACTCTGGCGTTTGACAGAATGTTCTGATTGCCAGTCCACCTATAACTGGCTCATGGGTTATAGGTTGCCAGTCTCTGCTGTACGTTATAATATCTATTTCAAGTTAATTCTGTTTTTCCACATTATAAATGCATGTGCAAAGAGAAGTTTGTCTCAGATGAGTGCATCGCTTGGGGATTCCTGCTAAAGATAACTGGAGAACACAAAGGGCGCACCTATACAGTACTAAAGAGAAAAGCCTCCCTCAACC
>JABJVR010000564.1:0-20887 GCA_025773905.1 Chitala chitala | reverse complement strand
ATGTGATTGGCTGATTATCAATTTGTGTTACCAAGCAATTGAACAGGTGTACCTAATAAAGTGGCCGGTGAGTGTATATCCATTAATATCAAAACAAATTTGCCAGCGTCAATTTTTAGATTTCTGCTCATTACTACATATCATACATTTCAGTATATACGTTTAATGCTATATATTCAGTGTTGAATGAAAACGGTGCTGATTTTGGCTTTAACGTGGGTGCTCCACTTGAACTAATGACTGGCCTATGTGTGGGGACAAAATGCGTCAACTCACAACAATGAACGGAAAATTCTCTGGCTCACATGAAAGATTGAGGGCCTAAAGCTGGACATTTCAGGAAATCGGTGACAAGTTGTCTACTGCACTGGCGTGTCGTCTGCAGCCTTTGATGGCGGTATTACATAAACCACCACTTCATGATAACCACCACAAAGGCGCATCGCTCACCCCAGCAACACCTCAGTCAGTCTGAAGTGCAAGATACTAAAAAACAAAATCATTGATGATAAATGGTTTATTGGGACAAAAAGCATTTTTTTTTCCTAGAGACTGGCTCTCTTTGATGTGGTTACTTTCTAGTATTTTTTTGTACAGACATCTGTGGGGTTTTTGTAAAAATTTCAAGTCCATAAACTAGAGTGCTGCTAAATAAGTTTGTGGCTAAACTTTAAGGCTTCAGATTCTCACATCAGCAAACACCAAATGTGGACAACTTGTTTTTAACAGGATCAAACCTTTGAAGAACTTGTTAATATTTCTATTCATAAGATGATTTTTATTTATTTTTTTTTTTTTACACAATTTTCTATAATATTTTTCATTTTTTGCCATGTTAAAGCCACACATTCCAATGTTTATTGCACTACGTTTTGACCCGCGTATAAAATGTCACGTCAGCCAAAAAACAGCATTCAATTTCCTGAAAGCAGCTTCTATGCTTTAAACTCTATCTGTCTACATAAACTATTTCAAAACCAAGCTAATGATTTTGAAAGTCTTTTACCGTGGACATGAGAATATAATCACGGAATACACCCTCTCCTTCTTCAGCAAGTGCCTTTATTTCCATTGCCATTTATGTTAACAGGGTTGCCAATGATTTCCAAACTGACCTTTAAAAAATGATTTTGCGCAAGGATTGTGACATGGTGCACACCTTCATAAGTAAAGGTTGAACACTTTCACAAGGGGCAACAGCAGGATTCCTCACACTACTTCCTGCTTTGTTCACCAGTCCATTTCCATGTATGTAAGTCTAGGACAGTGCTCATGTCGCGGTAATGCAGATATTCATCTGATGCCTGGAAAACAATCGCATTCCCACGCAAGCTGCAGCGAAGTGAAGACAACGCAAACTGCAGACTTTCTCACGGAGGGGCCTCCTCTCTCTGTACTATGAAGACAACTTTAGAGAACAGACTGCTGACCAGCACAAAACATATACCTAAATGATTCACACAGGCAAGGTCATGAAAGACAGGCCCAGCTATCGCTAGTCCTGATCACCAGCAATGCTGAAGCTTGCCTCTTCACCCTATTGTGTAATGCAGATTTAACCCAGTTTTCTTGCACTTTGCAATGCCTGTTCTATTTCACACTCTTCACTGTTTTTTGTTATGAGGACTTAAGTTCACATACTTCGTTAATCTAAATTAGTGTATGCACTTTTGATTATATTCAGTTATAACTTTGTAGGAAGTGAGGATAATTCCAGTATTGAATGCTCCGTAATAACTTAAAAGATCTATCAGTATTCATACCAGTTCAGCATTAGGGTCTTATAAACACACATTAATCCCAAAAAGTATTTCAGGCTGCCTATTTACCAAACTGAACTTTTCACTGAATTAAGCAAAATACACATCAGTCTATCCGTCCATTTTCCATAACACTTACCCCACACAAGGTCACTGAGACTGGAGCCTATTGCAGGGAGCTTGGGGCACAAGGTAGGGGACACCGTGGACAGGGTGTCAACCCATTGCAGGGCCCAATCACACCCACGACAGGTATACTGAAAATGTCATTCAATACAATGCGTGTCTTTGGAATGGGGGAGGAAACCCCTAAAACAAAAAGAAAACATGCAAATGCCATGTACACAGGCCAGAGGCAAGACTTGAACCTCCAAACTCAGAGGCAAGTTTTAACCACGATGCCCCTGCAACCCTATGCATGCTTACATAAGTTTACAACTTGATCAACATGTGATTCAAAGAATTTAAACCTGCTGTTGTGCTGTTGTTAAAAAGGACTGCTAACATCTAAGGATAGCTGACTGTGAACAGTCGGACACTGAGGGGGAGGGTGCCGATTCTGTGCAGCGGAGGATGGTGGATTCTGGAAAACCCAGACCTTTTGTGGCTGTAACTGTCAAACCGTTCACTTGTGGGTACAGTTTTCTTGTCATGGCACAAAGCACACAGGTGCAACGAGCTTCTCTGTTTTCACCCTCCACTCTGTGGCTTCTACTTTCAAGGGAATGTGTGAAACTACATGGAGTTCCACAGTGCACCGATTGTACAAGATTAAATATTTACATTAATAGTCTCACTGTGGTTTGTAGCACTTAGGCAGGATGTTGTTAGAAGGATAATTTCCACATTTGTGAAAAACACACCAGGCGGCCCCGTGACTTTCAAATGTTGCGTGTATGGAAAAGAGGATAGATCTGCTCCTCGGGGGCCAGATGAGTGTCTGCAACTCTGAGGAGGGGATGTACAGGACTGCTGAACACATGCTGCACAGAAACACGTCCGCTGTGTTACATCCAAGCTTTGTGATTCCGGCACTTTGTTCACACAACGGTGAAATGCATACGGAGGCTGCCCACAAAACGTGGCTCCACCTACCCGCTCCGCTACGCGAGCATATCTGGGGTGACCAAGAGTTGCACTCATCAACTGCGTTCAGCAACCAGGCACATGCAAACTGCAGACTAAAGGGGGGGGGAGCACAAATACAGAAACATTAAAACACCATCGCAGTCACAAAAATGCAGATTCTTATTAGAAATGCCGATTATAACTGAGAACTCAATGTTAACACTAACAAAACCTGCACTGAACATGACTTTCCTTCCCCTCCCTACAGAGCAGGAACACGGCAGGATCCCCCCCTCCCTAAAATGCAGGAACACAGCAGGATCTCCCCTCCCCTCCCTAAAATGCAGGAACACAGCAGGATCCCCCCTCCCCTCCCTAGACAGCAAAAACACAGCATCACCAATGCCATATTACAGAACAGCGTCCAGCAAGCCAAAAAATAAGATTTGTTTTCATCCAATCCTAAAAACTGTACTCTTACAACAGCACGTACACACACACACACACTGCAGACAATGTCGGAGTAGGTGTCTTGTGAAGTGAAACTGAGACAGACACTTTGAAGGTGCAGAGGACACAGAGGAAGAGCCTCTCTGCCGTATTGCGGCGTTAGCAGATGTTGCAAGGGTATGCGTAGGCTGCAGCAGACATGTAACCGCTGGGCTCCACTGCACTGCAGCTTGCAATTTCATTTTATTCCACAAACTCATCTGTGTAACAACAGATGATTTGCAACAAGTATTTGCATGCATCTTGCCATCTAAAAGTTGTGCATGTGTTCATAAAATACAATAAACTGCGGGTTAAATATCTCCATAACGGAAACTATCACAAGTCTCCCGCAAAATGTTTCAGGAAGATTCCATTTTGTTTCTACAGAGCCAGGATGTAACTGGAACCAGCGCTCCCCTATGAGCAGTTAGACAGCCAGGATGTGGATGAGCGGTCAGGACGATAAAACAAGCAAATCTACATGCCTCATGCACACAAATCTCCACGCTGCCTGCCTTCCTGTTGCAACCGTTTTACCTTTTGAAATACTGGAATACTGTTTTTGGGTTGCCTCCCCCACCGAATATCTTAAATTTGATGGCTTATTTTTGTTTAACACAACAAAGAGATTAAAATGTATAAATACTTCTGCTTGTTTTGAACTTGCACTTTGCAAGAGTGTCCTGGCAACAAACTAAGTTTAAAAGGAACAGGTTTCAAAATGTGATGAGGGATGCCCCGGTCCACACAAGTCTGCTCCATTTTAAATGTTTAACTGAATTGCTTCCAAATGCAGGGATAGTTGAGGGGAAGGGAAGAAAAAAAAAAAAAAAAAACCCACACACAACAACAACACTTTACCTCTGTCCAAACTGCACAATAGGGTAAACATATTTTCCCCAAAGACATACTAATTTTAATTTGTTTCACTATATCGCCAGTTACTGCTAGACAATTGGAAGGTAAATTATTTTCCCCCGCATGCATATATTTTTTGGTGATCACAAATCACAGGAAATTATTCTGGCAAGCATACGTACCAAGAGAAAACAAAAATGCACTGATCAATCTCCTTTTAAATAAAGGGCACCCCCTGCTGCCCACACTTGAAAAAACAACACCTTTACATTCAGATGGACTGGGAAAACTATTCTTTTTGACAATTGTGTGTGTGTCTCACACTCACTCACTCACACACACACACAATAAAAAACAAGGTACAAGATGTTTCCGACTTAAGCATATTTACACATTTGATTTTGTGAATTCAAAGCCGTAAATGGCAGGTGACGCTGATCAGTGAAGAAAAACAACACATGAGAATGGAGAGGAAAAAAAAAAAAAAAAAAAAAGCACAAAACATCTGTACATAAATTTTTTTTTAAAAGATTAAAATAAAACAAAATAAAAAATCTGCAGCAATAAAAAGCTAAAAGGTTACACATTTTTTTTCCTTCTACTATGTAGATGGCCTAGAAAAAAAATAATAATAATAAGGGGGGGGAGGGCCATGGTCAAATTCCACACAATGGATCCAGGGTCTGATGGAAGAGTGGCCCCACCCCATTCTGTTCCCACATCCCTCTCAGATGAGGAAAATGATGTCGCTGGACACCATGACCTGGTTGTCATCCTGCATGCGGTCGAGGGCGGCGTGAACCTCGGCCTCGGCGAAGGGCGTCTGGTTGCCCTTGTTGATGGACTCCGTTAGGGCAGCCAGGCTGATGGACTGAGCGTGAGCAGACTGGAAGGCTTCCAGGAGAGCACTCTTAAACTCCTTCAGCCTGGGGGAGGGTGCACAAGAAAACAAAACGTTTAACTCAGCACAGAAACACCGTGTCACGATACTGCTGTGGCTAAACCCGACAACCCGAGTACGCGTTGTCTTCCGCACCCTCCCCTCCCTCAGGTGATACCGATTTCTGGGCCAGCTAAAAAAGACACACATTAAGTGCATCTTTGTCACTGCAGGTCCTCACCTGTCAGCACTGAGCTGCGTCTCTCCAACCTGCCCTGGAGCCTCCGTCCCACTGGGCCTCGAGGCTGCAGCTTGAACTGAGACAAAAAGACAAGTCGAACAAACCAGCGAAGACAAGGCACATGACGATAGCTTGTTAAACGCCTTCCCGCCAATAACAAGCATCTCACAGACTCACCTTCTAGGGTCTCCTGCTCACCATCAAAGTCGTAAGGGTCATAAGGTTCACTCCCCTGGGAAGGCCGGCGGCCCGCAGAACGGCGACTCCTACAGGTGAGAAGTTAAAACGGAATGAGTGAATAAACTCTTACATATTAGCTACACCAACAAGCTAAAAAGATTGTGCCAAACCACCTGTCAGTCAACAACAAGAAAGGCTAGGAGACTGACCTCTTCGTCCGTAGCTGTGGAATAACTTCTTCATCATCCTCTGAAGCAGTGTCCTGTTCAGCCTGCCTGGACCGCTTCTTCTCCTTCTCGAGAACCTTCACAGAAAGGCTAAACATTAACACCGGCATTCTTCATATACAGATTTCGGAACATCTTCACTATTTCGGAAGGCATGAGATCTAGCAACGTTGGGAAAAAAGTTGACAGCCACTGAACACCGTTGGAGACAAACCTTCTTGAAATAGGCAAACTGAACCAGCTCTACCGCCACCTCAGCATCCTCCAGCTCCACGTTCTTGCTCATGCGCGCCTTGGCGTGCGCCGTAGACAGACGAATGAGTGTTTCCAGGGTCCGGGCCGTCACCGGCGAAGTCTGTGGGTGCAGGGTGCCACCATCATCACACGTTTCTAAACGCTACAGCTTTGCTAAACACCTAAGCAGGAGCTCAAAAGAAAACGTGATGCCCACATGGCCTGGCCATGCACGTCGGAAGCGCCTACTCACCCTGGCCACGTCGGCACCCAGCTGCTCCTGGCTCCGCAGCCTCGAGTACTCCTCGGCGATGTGGCCGGCCGCCTCCTGCGTGAGCACCGGCGTGATGACCTTGGCCACATGGATGTACTTCCTCATGAACTCCTTGCTCAACACTTTTTGCCTGAAATACACAAAAACCAGTTCAGCTGGCCTTTTCATGCACAAACAGGAATTCCAAGAATGAAAAGAATATTAAGTGACAGTAAAAATTGATCAGAACAGGCAAGTCACCAGCATGCTGTGGCATTTCTCAGTAAAGCCTGTACACAGGTTAACCCATTTTAAGACACAAATATCTGGGTTAGAGCTGTATGTCGCCATCTTGTACCTGCGCTTCTTGCTTCCATGAAGCAGGGCATTGTGTTTCTCATAAACCTGCATCTCCTCTTGGTCATCCTGTCCTACGTCTGGGTCCTCTGTGGTCAGAACATCCACTGAACCGCCCAGGCTCATAGCTGCAAAACACACACAGACACACAGAGCAGATGCACATTACCCCACAATGCCAAGCTGCAAGCAGGCAACCATGGTAACCATTTCTCTGAATTTCATCTGTGCTGTCCTGGGTCCGGTGGCAGGCGGCTCACCTGTGCCATCCTGCTCGCCCGGGCTGCGGTATCGATGCATGCGCAGCACGTGGTCTGAGATGTCACGGTCCTGCTCCGGGTCCATCTGGTCCAGCATGATGAAGAGCAGGTCAAAGCGAGACAGCAGAGAGTCCTGGAGTCCAATGTTCTCCATGGGAGTTTTATACTGGTCATACTGGGAGGAAAAGCCAGAGTTCTGTTAAACTAGTGAACACCAAACTTCACAGTTATATAACGTATTATCGTTAAAGCAGTTTACACTAAAAGAACCCCACAAATCGCGTACCCTGCCGTAAACGGGGTTGGCAGCAGCAAGGACGCTGCACCGGGCATTGAGCCTGGCATGGATGCCCGCCTTGGCAATGGTCACGCGGCCCTGCTCCATGACCTCGTGGATTGCCGTGCGGTCCATATCAGACATCTTGTCGAACTCGTCAATGCACACAACGCCGCGGTCAGCCAGCACCATGGCGCCAGCTTCGAGACGGCGCTCACCTGTGGGGGTGAAGGGGGCAAAAAGGAGCACGATCTAAATTCTCCTCAATTCTCATGTCAGTGAAATTGTACACAAATTTGTAAAACATTTTAAAAATATGAATGAAAGCAGTTCATTACTTTGTCAAAGTAGGCACATCATGAAATATTAAACTTGACACAATATCAATTTATTGTCAAAGTTCTGAAATTATTAGGAGAACTAAAAACTACACCTGCAACTAGATCTGACAATTTAGTAACTGTAAATGAGAAGTCCTCATTTAATACCACTGAACGGCAAAGTTTAACCATTATAAGAAAGTAAATGCATGTAACAAGTGCTAAAACCACACCTGTCCAATAAACTGTCCAAATTTCACATTGTGTTACCATTACAGAACCCATGTAGTTCAGCTGACGGGCGCACTGCGGAGCCAGTCCTGCTCCATGCTGTGCCACACACCTGTCTCCTGGTCAGTGGTGACCGCAGCGGTGAGGCCCACGCCGGAGGAGCCCCGGCCCGTAGTGGGGATAGCGCGCGGGGCCGCGTGCAGCACGTAGCGCAGCAGCTGTGACTTCGCCACAGACGGGTCGCCTACAGGATGACCCGAGCATTACCAAGACAGGAAATCGGGATGTCCTTTGCCTGTGGCACAGCAGGGGGTTGCCGGGGCGCACTCACCTATGAGCAGGATGTTGATGTCGCCGCGGATGCGTGTCCCGTTGTCCAGCACCTTCTCCACTCCACCCAGCAGCATACACAGGATGGCCTTCTTGATGTACTCGTGTCCGTGGATACTGGGCGCGAGTGACCGGGCCAACTGCTCAAACACGTTCTGAACAGAAAGACGCCGTCGGCATCAACACCGCCTTCTCACGACCAACCAGTAGTTCTGCACACTCAGGATCAAAGGCCCACAGGGTCACAGAACTGACCCACTTACAGGAAAGTGGCAAAAGGTAAAATTTGATAACCAAACACTTAAATTAAAAGTGGAGGGGGGCAGCACTGAAATCCTTTCATGCGAGTCTAAGTGAACTGGAAATTCAAGTTGAGCAAAATTTTGCCAAAGGTCAAAAATACTAAATGTATCAGTACTGAAAACATACTGCAAATTAAAAAAAAATTTAAAAAAATGTGGAATGCAACATCTTACAGGACCATCACCGCCGCAGGCCCCTTACCTGGGAACGCGACTGGCTGAAATTCTTGATCTTGGCCACATCGTCAGCAGACAGGCAAGGAGACACTTCCTTTTGCATGCGTTTAACATGGCAAGCGATCAAAACAGTCCTGAAAAACAAGGTCAGCGTCAACACAGAGCCCACGCATTGAAGTGCTGTAAATGGGGTTTTTCCCCATAATGTCCTCATCTTTGACCTGCATGCTTACAGCCATGCTCATGTTAGCAAGTTACCTGAAGGTCCCGGAGGTAAAGCCCCCTTTCTTTGCAGGCAGACACCGGTATGTCCCAATGACTTGCACACGGTCGCCTGGTTTCGCTGCGTCCACAAGGTCGTTGTCCAAGATGATGTCCACCGAGCGGGGCAGCTGCCCAGCAGGGGCCTTCTCTGGCATCTCCTGCACTGTTATGGTCTGGTGGTCCTTGTAGATGGACAGGCCAAACTCTGTCTCCAGAGGGTTGTTCTCCTCATCCTAGAAGCAGACAGGAATGACCTAAGGTTGCTAAATACCCTTTGACAAACAGTATGCTACAGCCAATCACAACGCACAGGTTCATGCACAACTCCTGAATGACACACCTTGAAAAGGCATCAACAAACAACTCAAAAGATCCTTAATATTAAAGCTACTTAGTTCAAAAATATACACTCCACTCCAAAAAGATGGTAAGATACATGACTGCACAAGGAGATAAACTGGGAAAAGTACTAAAACAGACCTTGGTGGGGTAGATGGCAGTGGAAGGGAAGGCATCAAGAGAGGTCATGTCAGTATACTTGCGCTCCATGGTTTTCTTCGTAGCAGGGCAGTAATGCACACTGCGTACTACCTTGGGTCGCACCAATGAGCCTGTCCACAGATCACACACATTAGTGTCAAAGCAGACAGTGCAGAGTCCTAGGCAAGTGGAATCTACTCAGCATACAGCGTTACTGTAACAGCATCCTTTAAGTCTTAGAGAAGACAATCAAATACTTCGCAAGGCAGGACACAAGATAGAAGAGAACCCTGTTGGTCCTGTGTGCAGCTGACACGTGCCCGGAGACTCACACTTGGTGACGATGCCCTCCACGCAGATCATGCCACCCAGCAGACGCGATGTCAGGGTGCGAGGGGTCACATGTTTGCTCCCAAAGCTTCCCTCCAGGCCCACAAAAAATTCTTCATGTTGTTTGGCATAGGTGCCATCCACTGAAGCCACCATCTCCTTCAACGCACGCTGGAAGGCCAGGAGCTCCTCAAAAGCATGGCTCATCAGCCTTCCAGGGACAGAGACACAGTGACAATATACCCAATGGTCTACGAGTGATTAATGTCAAGTCTAACCATTACACTCACTCTTTGCTTTGAAAGTTCAAATACATCCCTATCTGTTACGGGTACGACATAAAATCTACAGGACTTACAAAATGTGTGGAAAATAAAGGAACTAAAACCTGGGACAATACTAGCAGGTTTAAATAAAAACTGCAAAACATGGCTTGGTACAGTAACCTCTTCAAAATGTGAACCATCTCAACGTAACAAAAGCACGTAGTATTAAAAATTCAGATGCGATTACTTTATGTAACAGAGACCATAAAACAGGAGTCTGCAACCTGCGACTCTTCCACCCCTCTGCAATACCATTCCCTGTAGTGGATGAGAAGCCAAAAAAATGGCCCTTTTAATAGTGAAGGTTGCAGACCCCTGCCCTAAAATAATCCGAACAATACCCACCTCGCTGCACGGGTCTCGTTGCGCCTTCTCAAGTCATTTACGTTAACAATAAGCCGAAATTTATTTTCGCTTATCATGTCTCGGACTCCACTTTGATAAATGCCACGGTCCTCCTGGAATTTGTAAACAACCGTTCTGTTATACAGGCTAGTCTCCAACAATGATCGACGTATAAGAAGTATTTTCACCTAGGCCAGTTTCTTTATAACTCTTCCGAGCACGCCATGTTGGTAAACAGCTCTTTGTTTCTGAACATAGCGGTCTCATACTTACCAAATTACAATAACTTAAATAGGTATTTTGTAAACTATATATCAAAATAAATCTGTTTTACGATCCATATAATTAAAATATTAAACCTAGAAAGTACAAAGTAAATCGTTAACACAGCTAAAGCACTAAAATTGCATACACTTGCAAGTAACGAGCAAATGTACTTACATCATCATCAAGAAAATCTAGGTAGTCTCTTAATGCCTCCCTCATCTGTTGATCGTCCACGACTTCTGCAGCCATGTTGTAACGGAGTTTTAAATTATTATTGGTGATATTTCTAACTTTGTTTACTAGTAAACTAAGCGAACACACTACTCACTCCACCTCAGAAAAAAATGTGGCATTTTCGCGCCACAGGACACTGAAGAACACAACACTCTAAGCTTTGATTGGTCTGTGCGAGCGGGCTTCATTTACATTTTCGGCCGGTGGACCAATCCTCAATCACTTTGAACTACTTTAATAAAAATGTGTTTCTTTTTCACCGCCTTTAGAATAATTGGCGCGAAAGATTTAGAAACCGGAAGCATGACGTTTAAAAGGCCATTTCATCGCGTTTTACAGGCAAATTACAAAAGCCCGTATAGTATAACGTAAAGCTCGCAGCCTTGCACCAGTTGCTATTGGCCGTGATGTGTCTAATTATTAATAGTCCGTTTTCGTTTTGCAAAGTATTGCTTTATAACAATCTAAGGTTTAATTTATCGCCAGCTTCATCTTATCTTTCCCACATCAAAATTAATATTTATGCCAATATCTTTAAATTGGCTATTACCACAGTGGAGACAGAGTCCGAATGAGTTCATTGACGCGTTTTATTTATCGTATATATTTAAACAATATCATACATAATGTATACCACAGTAGAGACACTTTTTAGCTGAAACACACAAAAAGATGTAAAATACACGAAAACGCTTTAACAACACTGCACTGTACAAAAATGTAATAATAATAATAATTATTATAATAATAATAATAATAATAATGAGTAGTAATAGAATAAAAACTGTAATAGAAAACAGTCGGGTAAATAACCAGCAATCAGTGCTCCTGAGTGTATTCGGGCTTCAAGCACTACCTGTCTAACTTGTTGCTAGAGCAGAAGCGAGTCTAAGGGGTTGGACAGGAATTAATGGGGACAGGCCTGAAAGGGGTGGAGTGCAGCAGTCTCGGCTACTGAAGTATTTCAACCTCAGGAGTTGGCATGAATGTCAAAGTCTGACTGTCGAAGGCGTGCGGAACGTCATTCACAGGTACCATAGAATAGACAGGTAAATTAGGTTACAAACTACTGTATGAAATAAATGGCAGTTATCCTCTCGATTTCGCCTTTAAGTTGCATTTTAGCAGTTAAGAAAAATGAAATGCTTTATGATTTATTAAGAATGTACAACTTACTTGTATTATTCTGCGTTTATTCAAGAGTTTATACTATGGGTAGTTTTCGAAGTTCATTGCAACAACCTTTTCAGGTATATAAATGTTATTCTTGTAATTGTGAATAATATACAGTTTTCTGTGTGTTATAGTGTAGCTCGTGTCAAAGCGCGGTGCCGAGGACTTTCACTGGGCAGCGAGGGATTTGCCAGGTGGGCTGACTTTAGTTATGTTTTCTGTTCAAAATTTGCTTCGTGTATCATTTTGTTCATATAAATATTCGGATTTCTGTAGTTGATATTCTTAGTTCACCTAGGTGACGTTTTAATGGGCTGACCCTGAAACGTTTTTTAAGTGGTCTGCAGACTACAGAACATGGAAACCACTGATATGGTGTGACAGCAACAAAACAGTGACGCAGAAAGGGTTCTTTTTTACAGTGAGGCCTGTTTTCTGGTTAAAATTATTATATTTTAGTTGTCACCGTTTAAAGGCAGGATTTGTTATCAAATGAAATAGATGGATACCACTTACTATGTAGTCTGTTCTCATTCTGTAAATTTTTCTGACCTGCTTATAGCTACTGTAAAATAAGGTGTCAAGAAGTTTGCAATAAAGAATATTTAATATTGCAAAACAACAAAAGACACCATAAAAAGTAATTGTAACTTAGATATTTTTTAAATGATTTGTGCGTGCCAATGAAATTGAGCTGAAACTGCTATAGGGCTTTTTTTTTTTTTTACTACGGAGCTTGGTTTGTGAGAAGGTTCAGATAAAGCAGCCACATGAAGTCTAACAGGTTTGACTTGCTGGGTGTGATTATTGCCAGGCATGCTTTATGCACTCAGGTGATGTATATCACAAAACATCTTGTTTGACTGCATATTTGTTCTCCAGGTGTGGGGTGTGATTTTTCGTTGTGTCAAGAATGTACAGGCCCCACCAAATGGAGACACAGGACTGAACAACAGGTCGGTGTTAGTCATATGGCAGGTGTGTGGCCATTATCTAATGCTGTTTACAGATACGTGAGTAAAGGTTTATGTTCAGTTATGTTCTGATTGTACTGTCGCCACAATGCTTTATTTCTGTAATACTAATACCAGCTTCCCGAGAAGATAAATAGTTTTGCATAAAAATTATACAATTTGAAATACACAGTGTTTAAAGTATTTTGTTCAACTTTGTTTTAAATAGTAATCCGTCCCATCTGACATTTCTGTTCATTGATTTCTTTTCTGGATTGACTTTTACAGTGTGTGTAGGCGTCCCCTCCTACCCACTCTGTTCCATGGCCCCGTTCACTCCCAGTGCTGTTCAAGTCGACTCCGGTGCCAGCATGTCCAGCCCTGCAGTGGAGCGTGTCAGCACCCTGTCCCTCAGCGTGCAGCAGCTCGGACGCCTGCCCCGCTTGCTGGACGTCCTGCCCTCTTTCCCTTCCCTGAGGGGCACCGTGCTGGCATCGGACGTGCCCAGTTTGTTCCGCGAGCCCTATATTTTTACAGGATACCGGCCCACGGGCCAAGACTGGTCCTACTATTTCCTAAGTCTCTTCCAGACGCACAACGAGTCGCTGAATGTGTGGACACACCTGCTGAGCTTGCCGGTCATGCTGCTGCGCTGCTGGGCTTTCGTAGGGGCCTGGAGTGTGGTGCTGGATGCCTCCTCCCTGCCGCTGCTGCTGTATGTGTTGTCGGTGCTCACCTGCCTGAGCTGCAGTGCCATCGCTCACCTCTTTCAGTCACGATCTGAACTCGCACACTGCTCTTTTTTCTTCCTGGACTATGTGGGCATCGGCATATACCAGTATGGCTGTGCACTGGCAAGCTACTTCTACTCTGCTGATCCGGCTTGGCGCAAGAGCATTGTGGAGGCCATCTTCTTGCCCTGTGCCGCCATCCTTGGGTGGGCGTCCTGCACTAGCTGCTGCTACGCTAAGCTAAATTTCCGCCGGCCATACCCCCTGCAGAAGAAGATCTTCCAGGTGATTCCCTCTGGCCTGAATTACATACTGGTCATTAGCCCTGTGGCCCATCGCCTGGCGACCGGTTCCTGGAAGGAACACGTCCTGGCTCTCCATGCCCTGCAAGTGCTCTTCTTCCTGCTGGCTGCCTTCTTCTTCTCCTGCCACCTTCCAGAGCGCCTGTTCCCCGGGCAATGCGACATTGTGGGCCATGGGCACCAACTCTTCCACATTCTACTGTCATTCTCCTTGCTGTGTCAGCAGGAGGCGCTGCTGCACGATTTCCTGGCTCAGCGGGAGACTGTGGTGCATGTACATGGAGAAGAATGTCTCCATCTAGCCAGCGCCTCCTTCGGTCTCCTAGTGCTCTGCAGTGCAGCAACTGCATATGTCATGCACAGAAGAGTACAGCAATGTTTAGAGCTAAAACAGGAATGACATTCACTTACAAGGAGGTATACACAAAAACGCTTAACATGTTCACTCAGTAGAATGATTTACTAGTGTAATGGGGCAACTCTACCAAGCTTGAAACCCGGGGGCTCACAGCTTGCTCAGAGTTACCAGACATGAGGATCAGCCTGCTGAACTGAAGACTCGAGTCCCTTGGTGAGGGATCTAATCACCGAGGGACTGTCAACCAGGTCCTGACAACCAGGGGTTTCTGCTATAGCGGTATTTACTTTGCAAGTTTAGGACCTTTTGACCATTTTAGATTCCTGGTCTATTGGAAACCCTGGAGCTCAGGAAACTGAAAGCAGGAGACACTGGACAGGACACCTGTCCACCACAGGACATACACACAAAACCTCATGTGGACACATGGACTGTGGGGGTCATTTAAAGACTCCTGTTCTCTAGAGTCAAGACTACAAATGCAGTGGGAGGCCACAGCCCTACTTACTGAGTCACTACCCATTCTCTGTGTATTTACAGGTATTATTTTCCCAGAATTTCAAGCTATCACCCACATAATAATGTGATTTATAATGATATCTCGTTTACTGCACTGTTGGATACTTTTAAAATGACTTTACACCTGTATACAGGCTCCCCATACATAGTGTCATTCATTAGTTCCTGAAAATTCCAATATTATAAAAAAGTAGAGATTTCAGATGTTCCCAATATAGTCTGTCAAAATAAAGGACAAACACAGGAAATAGAAGGAGAGCAACAAGGAAAAGAAAGAGAAGAAATAAATTTCTGACAGTTGTTTTACTGGATTCTTAAGTAAGATAAAAGGAATGTTATACCTTCAAGGACACGAAGCATGGACTATCAGAAAGAGTCGTATTTGGAAGAAAAGGGAATACCAGGTAGCTGTAGTTTTTTTTTTGCATGCTCTGCTAAACAGATTAGCAAAAGGAAAGTGAAGGAGCTGACAGGAAAGTGAGGGAGCTGACGGCAAAGTGAAAATTATATATCCTATAAATATTTCAGAAAAGAGTCAGCCACAGGTAGGGCTGCCACCCAATCCTTATTACACTGAGAGTCAGCCACAGGTAGGGCTGCCACCCAATCCTTATTACACTGAGAGTCAGCCACAGGTAGGGCTGCCACCCAATCCTTATTACACTGAGAGTCAGCCACAGGTAGGGCTGCCACCCATTCCTTATTACACTGAGAGTCAGCCACAGGTAGGGCTGCCACCCATTCCTTGTTACACTGAATTATTCCATAGTGCATTTCCATTAGAAATCAATACAAACCTAGTTCTGTTTTTCCTTACTAAAGTATTGAAGGTGAGAACGGGTTGCCACTGTAATGTTTTCCACACTTTAACTGAATTTCCAAAATGCGAAAAACGAGATGTGAATCGTTGCAGACTCAGAACCATTGCTCACAACAGTATTACATGATCAGAGACCACCAGGTGTTTTAAGATCTCTTTCCAGAGAAGTAGGTCTTCATACACGTGTTTTGAAAGTCCAGTGGTGATTAATCACAAGTATATAACATAACATTTATGCATTTGCTTTATCAAATTTTTTTCTTTACTGGTGCACAAAGAGTTCCACCTCTACCAAGCATAAAAACCTTTAGCAGCATTTGCATTTTGCCAAATATTATCTACAGGATGTTAAAAAATGTTCTTGAAGAGGGCTCAACAATGGAATGATGCAAAAATTTGCATTAAGTAGAAGTCACATAAGCGTTAACTTATTGCCACTCTGAATTCTCCCACATTCTATGTGTAATTCCGTTCAACATTTCTGGCCAACTGAACATTTTTTTCTTGTTTTTTGCTGAAGGAACAAAGTAGCACAGACTGAATGGTAGATCATATAATCTTGTGTAACATTAATTTTTTACATAACTTGGGAAAAACATGCTGAGTGTTTTTCTGTGTCATTTATTTTATACAGGTATGAACTGATCAATTACTCTGGCGCTCTAGCCAAAGCGACCCTGCTGAAGGAAGAGGGTATTTTCCTTGATTGTTTCTGTGTGTCATTTCTTTTGATATTAACTAAATTGTTAATCCAGAATTTGTCCAAATTCAAACAGCATTCCACTCTTAGAAACTCGTAAGGGTATGGATTTGAGTTGGGTTTACCGAATACAGGAACGAAGAATGACTGATTAGTAAATAAAAAATTGTAATTTGCATTTTGGTTATTGTTTCCTTTTATTGCATGAGCCTGCTGAAACTCTAATGAGGTGCCAGTACAAATTTATGCCATGAGCTGTCAGTGTCAATGCCAGTTTATTTATATAGCACCTTTAATACAACAGTGCTGTACAACCACATGTACAAAAGGGAAATGGCATAAACAGATGAAACACATACGGTAACATTCAATAAGATAATACCATAAATACTAGTAAATTAAAATAAAATCAAAGTAAAGCCATAATACTTTAAAAGAAATATGAGTAATATACTTGGAATCCGCCCTCCCTGGGGGCTCAGTTTATAGGAATGACAACCTGTGCTTTGTCAACATGACGGAACACTGTGATTCAGTTATGCTGGGCCTTCATCTGCATTTAGCTGTTTTCCAAGAAAACAAATGTGTTTTTGTGAATTGTGCTGGTAATGTCTTTCTTGTAACAAAACTTATTATTCATTCTATACCACTTCATCCTGTTAAGGGTCACGGGGAAGCCTGCAGCCCATCCCAGAACACATAGAGCACAGGGCACCCAGGGCAGGATGCCAACCCACCACAGGGCACACACACACACACACACACACGCTAGGGGCAATTTGGAGACACCAATCAACCTAACCCGCATGTCTTTGGACTGTGGGCAGAAACCAGAGAACCCAGAGAAAACCCATAAAGCACAGGGAGAACATGCAAACTCCACGCACACAGACCCACAGTGGGAATCGGACCCCAGGCCTGGAGGTGCGAGGCGACAGTACTAATCATCATGCCACCGTGCCACCCTATTATTATTATTGTTGTATGAGCATTTAAGAGTAGGAGTAGTGGGTTTTCGTTAGCTGTAAGCCATAATCATCAAAATTAAAAGAAATAAACAGTTGAAATAAATCACTGTGTGTAATGAATCTATATAATATATGAGTTTCACTTTTTGATCTGATTTACTAAAATAAATTAATTTTGTGATGATATTCTAATTTATTGAGATGCACCTGTACACTTTGTATACATTTGTACAAATTTTGTTTGTACAATAATGTTTTTCAATTTGGATTTTCTCATGGATGGTTACATTTCAGTTTTGTATAACTTTCCATTATAGAGTTGAATTTTCCTCTGATATTCTATATTCCTGTATTTAAACTGCATGTAGCATTTTTTTCTGTGAATGCACAAAGCTTCATGTGGGAAGGAATAACAATTCCGGTATGTAATCCATCCATCCATCCATCCATTATCTTAACCGCTTATTCCTGTTGAGGGTCGCGGGGAAACCTGGAGCCCATCCCAGAGCACACAGGGCAGGGGACACCCAGGGCGGGGCGCCAACCCACCACAGGGCGCACAGTATGTAATCTCTATATGCAATGTATCAGTGACCTCTAGGGGTCAGCATTTGTGTGTAAACTACAGATCATTACGTACTTGTAGCAGAAAGCGCCATTGCGTTGTGAGTTTGAATCTGGGTCTTAGCGCTGGGTATGTGGAGATTGCTCCCGCAGCACCAAATACAGGTCATTAAATGATATTGCCCTTAATGTGTGTTTGTGTGTGTGCCCTGCAATGGGTTGGCCTCCTATCCAGGGTGTCCACTGTCTTGCTCCCTAGGTCTGGATAGGCTCTGGGCCACCCACATCCCCAAACAGGATAAGCAATCTGGTGATGGAGTGGATTTATGGATGTATATGTATCATGTACATATATGTACATGTGTGTATATCACATGTATATAATGAATATGGCATATTCTCACTATTACTCATGGTGACTGAAATAACTTTAAGTTAATGTGCTTTTACAGTATTTAGTGGTCAAACAACTCTGAACCAAAGTCAGTCATTGCTGATTTTTTTTTTCAAAAACATTTCCTTTTAACGATATGCTTAATGCCAGTAATGGAGAAGAGGTATATACTGTATTATCACAAACCAAATCAAATGTCATGATCGTCAGGTTTGTAAAATGAAACCTGTTTAAACTGGTGCTTGTTTGATTTTTGATTACATAAAGAGGTACAAAGCAAGGTTGTTAGGCTTAACATAAAATTAGTCATCTCTGAAATTGTAAAAGTATGAAGCTGTTATTTTTCATATTTATATGAAGCCTATGGACGAGCAGCTAACAGTGCTGTCCCATTTTGACATATTTTCAGATTAAAGTGGGACCCTTAGTTTTGTGTTTGACTTGGTGTTCTTGTGTTTGCATGGGATTACGGTACTCTGGGGCCACCAAAATTCTCCCACAGGCAACAAGTTCGTGTCATAAATGTGCTGTCTAAGGTAAGGTGTACCCTGTGCTCCTTTGGCTAGCTCCAAACGTCCTCCCTCCACACCACACGTACAAACCAAAAATTGACAAGTGGTGTGTGAAAAAGAATGAACACGTTGCACAAGAGCACAGTACAGGTTTAACAGCGATTGTAACTGCAGTAAATCTGTGCTGCTATACCCTTTTTTCCCAAACATTAGAACATATGCCTAACCCTAACCCTTATTTTAAAAGTTCTCTGAGATTCAGTTGGTGTGGCGGCGTACAATGAATGCGTTTTTGTCATCAAAGTAATACTATGTAAAATATTGGTGGTGTGATTAAAACCTGTCTCTTAGCTCAGGATACAGCAGTCAAAACTGGCAAGTGCATGAAGGAAGGATGCAAAAGTGCGGTAAACAGCTACTTTCCAATGGTTTGCTCTTGAAGAACATGTCACGTGCTCCGTTCTTTGACGTTTATTTCGCTTGTTTATCAGAGTCGCGTTTGACGCGACACCCCTCCTCTTTGTAACCTTTCAAACAGGTGCTGTCGGAACACCCGTTCATTCCTTAAATGGCTGCAGTCAGGAGTTATCTGATGTCAGATCGGTTGCGTGAATGGATGCGAGGACGTTGGTAGGCAGGTGACATGGCAGGTATGTAGGAGCGTGTAAGAGCGAATGAGGAAGTAAGTCCGGTGAGGCTATTTCTATGCATACTGTGGGTCGCTTCAGCCGCAGATATTGGCGATCGCGCAGGAAGGAAGAGCGAGCCGCTCCGACAGCCCAGAGCAGAGCCGGCGGCGTGCAGCACTCAGGGTAAGCGCACGTGCAGAACTGCTCAAAGGCGCTCGAGACTGACCTGAGCCAATGTCACACGTGAAATACGCAACAAACAAACATTTCATTTATGCCTGTATACCTGTACAATCACAGTTTGTTACATTGTACCAAGGACGTTATGTATAATATACATATACTTAATATTTCTTAAATTTTAGGATTTGCGTGATGTATAAGGAAATAATTTCTGAGAGCACTGTACACAGCAATCGTTTGCGTGGTAATGTTCAATTGTTAGTGAAGCAGAGCTGTCAGAAGGGAGGTTGGAGTCATTTAGAGAATGAGCTATACTTTGACACGAAACTTTGACACGAAATTCTCTTTCCTTCCCACTCGCATTTAAGGCATCTTGATTATTTACACCGAACACAGGTTGCTGTTGTCAGTGTAATCGCTGTCAAATCAACATTTGCCAGAGGAAGGAGCTGTCAGTGACACCTTTCACCCTTCTGTCACTTTCACCCCACGTAATGTTCTTATGCAACAGCTATTTAATATTGCAGCTACTCTATTTGTCTCATTTAAAACACTTTTGAATAACATAACCAATTCAGTCATTTTGAACTCCAAATTATAGTGTAAAATATGGCTAACTTTGTTGCACCACTTCTTTAGCACCTGTTTTGATAACAAAAGGATTTACTTCATATGAATATAAACTCCACAGATTTATTTTCTATTTATGAATGTTCTTAAATCAATGTGGTGATCAAAATAGTGCAGGCAAACCTTTCAATGATCCTCACTCTTGTGAAAAACGTGTCCTGTAACATTGTCCAGTCCAGACTAAAGAGATATGAAGGCTAACCTTTGAGCCCATGGTTGTCATCTACTTGGCTGTGAAATGACCTACATTCTGCCAGGTTTAAGCCACTCTTGTCCTTAAAAGAGGGGTTGTAGTGTGAGTTTGTGTTAATTGTTTCAGTTGCATACAGACCAGTTAAATATCAAGGAAGGCTATTTAGGTAATTGCATGTCAATAGCAACATTAGTTCTGCTAATTTTTACTCACTCTTGTTACAAGATGTCCATGTGAGTGCTATATGTGAAAGGATTTTGTATAAGGGGGAAATTTTTAACACGAATATGAAAAAGAAAGTGAAAGGACAAGCTCCTACAACTAGTTACAGATTTGCTGTTTGGCATCAATGCCTTCTCTCTGCCAGAAAACTTACTTGCAGGCCTTGACTATGTATGGAATTTTCCACATTTATGTTTTGTTGTCAACCTGTACTTGTTTACTGACGTGTGTACATACATTGCTAGTATCTATATTGGAGCAGGATTTCATGTACCGTGTGCGTGTGTGTGTGTGTGTGTGTGTGTATATGTATATGTATGTATATGTATATGTATGTGTGTGT
>JABJVR010000563.1:0-20891 GCA_025773905.1 Chitala chitala | reverse complement strand
TGGGTGTTGACAGCCCTTACACAGTGAGTCCTGTCTGTGTCTGTGTACAGCGTGGGTGTTGACAGCCCTTACACAGTGAGTCCTGTCTGTGTCTGTGTACAGCATTGGCGTTGACAGCCCTTACACAGTGAGTCCTGTCTGTGTCTATGTACAGCATTGGCGTTGACAGCACTTACACAATGAGTCTCGTTACTGTCCTTCCACAGGGAGATGACGACTTTGACAGCACTTACGTGGTAGGATGTAAGGTGTGCATACGCCGCAGCGTGGAAAACTTCACCTTCCCCACTCACTGCAGTCGTGGAGAGCGACGACACCTTTTCGCACTAACTAAGAAAGGTAACAAATACTGTTCCAAGTGCATTCGGAATTATGTATCATTCAATATGTGCTTCCAGCCAAGGGCATCGAGTTTTGATTGTTCAGCAATCAGTAAGACAAACAAGCTGCAAGTTTTGATCTGAAGACAAAACATTGTTCAGCCCTCAGCCTCCTAGGTGAAGAATTCCCAGGCCACCTGTACACCCTGCAGGAGGTGGCACAGGAGAAGCTGTCCTATCGACTGGCCTTGGAGACCCCGTTTGACTATTTGATGAGGACTGGAATAGCCAGAGACTGGCCAGAAGCACGTGGAGTCTGGTCAGTACCCGTCTGGGCAGTAACTATGGGGGTAGTACCAGTTTGGGCAGTACCAAGCCATGTGGACCCGTGGCTCGAACAAAAATCTTAGGAGAGGAACGCCTTGTGATTGTGGAACTTGAATTAACACAACCAGGCCGTCGTCAGGTCTGTTCACTGTCTTTAGACTCATTTTAAACTTCGTCACTCCTCTGAGGTCCGTTAAACCGAAGACTGTGCTACCCTCAGGGTCAGCAAAGATGAAAGCTTGGTGGTGTGGGTGAACATTGAGGATCACCTACAGCTGGTCTCCGTGAGAACCGACTCCAACATTAAAGTTGCATTTGAGACTGTCTGCATCTATCTCCAAAAAGTAAGTTGCTGGCATTGCTTCAGTCTGAAATAATAATAATACTGCAAAATTTTCAACGTTTTCAATTATATTAACACTTGTGGTAATGTTTTACTGTTTTTCAAAGGCACCTGTCATCTAGTTCTGGAAAATATATGTTTTATTTTTAAAATTTGAACTGTTAAATTATGCTTGTCTGTAAATACATCTTCTCCCAACCTATGATGGTAAATGGTTCCTGAAAATCTCTTCATAAGTAACTCAGGCAGCAATGATTATAAGACGAGTTTGTAAGTATCTAAAAATTATAACACAACACAAGGCAATGCAAAATGTAATTTGAACAAATCCAGTTATCTTTTGGACAGTTTACCTCTACAAAATAATGTGATTGTTAACATAAAAAAATAATAATAAAGAATATTTGAAAATAATTCAGGTTTTTAGAGAATCTTATCAGTTAGCATTATTCTGCACTTGATGTTCAGCTAGAGGAAGCTTACAAGAAGATGAGGAGTTCCTTCGTATGGAAGGAGCACCTGGGCTGGGTGGTGAGCTCTCCAGCCGATGTGGGGACGGGTCTGAAGGCCAGTGTCCTGGTGAAACTGAAGTGCCTGCCTCAGCACAAGCGTCTGGAGAACATCTTGGAAAGACTGCGCCTCCGTATGGACGCCACTGGTACTGCAAGGCAACTTAAAACAGTATCTCAGGGTTGCAACTTGTGCATTCAAGTTCAATTTGCTGATCGATGTAAGAGTAAATTTAAGTGTCGCAAACTGCCTTCCCTGACTGGCATTCATAGAAATTAATCATCATTTATTACCTGACTTCAGTGGCTCACGTAAACAGATTCCTTTCCACAAAGTCGCCATGGTTTCCATCTTCAGTCAAAAGCGTACAACGTAAAAGATATGTAAGCCTACTCTCATCCCATTAACTAAACTCCCCTTTTTCCTGTGTACTGTCCAATCCTGCAGGCACTGCAGGCCTGTACACCATCTCAAACGCCCACACCATTGGCTTCACTGAAATGGAACTTTTGCAGCTGGTGGTGGACGGAGTCAAACTGCTCATCGTGATGGAGAAGAAACTGGAGACGACAGACGGGAGCATCGACCACTTAGTCCCAGCCCAGAAGTAGAGCAGATAAAGCTCTGAGGTGCCTTAATCAATGAAGACAATCAATAAAGTGGCAAAAACGGAAACTGGAGGAAACCTGGTGTCCAAAAATATACAGTTGCTTTTTTTTCCCATCCATCGTACAAACAGGGATGTGAAATTGACAGAGAGAGAGCAAAACATGACCAAGCGTGACACCAAAACAACATGCATGCTGTGATTTTGTTCAGTAGCACAAATGCTAATGATATATACACACAGGAGGTTCCCGAGTTATGATGGTTCGACTTACGATTTTTCGAACTTACGATGACGATAAAGATATGACAAAATTGTAAAAATTTTTGAAGTTTCATGCAGCAGGCAAACGAAGCAGCGCATGTGGTATGATACGTTGGGACGCTGTTGGGATGTACGCATCTCCTGCCATGTGAGACGCCTCACTCTCACCTGCCATCGACAGAGTTCAGTTGTCTCGGTGTTAGAGCACATATTAATTTTGTCTCGACTTACGATATTTTCAAGTTACGATGGGGTCATCGGAACGCATCTCCATCGTAAATCGGGGGCTACCTGTATACATGCATACATACATTTTTTAATTCTTTTTGTGTGGCCCGTCACTGGTCCCTGCCTGCTAGATGAGGAGCATTGCTTTAAAGGATTAACTAACAGTTCACAGAGTGGTGTACAGTTTACAAATCTCACACCTGCATTTCCTCAGGAGCAGCGATAACCAACATTTTTGTCTGTACATTACCTTGTTCTCTTCACAACCCTAGGAGTTCAGTGAGCTCTTATTCTGTATTCCCCCGTTACTACTTATGGATATTATATTGTCTGACAGTTTTCAGTACACCTCGTGTCATGTCACAGTACCACTATTACAAATAATTGCAAAAACAATATAATGTACTAAGGTTTATGGGAAGTCGTAATAGTTACTATTAATAGTGCAGCGACTGCGGCGGGTCGGCTGCAGCGAAGGTGATGTCACCCCAGGGGTCGAAGACAAGAGACCAATTGGCTTCTACAGTTAAAGACTTGCGTCTGTGACTCAGCAAACTAATCCTCCATCTTATGCGCGGGTGACCCGGGTACGAAATCTGCCTGCTCCCTCTGTCCATTACAATTGTTTGTAGCTATATGTAACTCAACAGATCCCCAAAAATGGTGTTATATCAGTTGTGTGAGCCTTGGTGGTTGTAATTAGACTAAGGATTACAGACTTAAATCTGAATTACTCAAGTAACAGCAGAAAGGATTTTAGGAAGTGTGTAAAGGCTGCCCCCTCATGGTGAATCTTGAAATTACCAAACGTTGAGCCGAGTTGTGAACCGAGCTCGGTGGATGTATTTGATCAGTTTTCTCCTGAGCGCTTGTCGGAACCGTTACTGCCTTGTGAGTACGTTGGGGGAAATTTGATAAAAATGCAGGAGAAGGTGTTGAATAATAATGATTTTTAAAAACTGCTTTCTGTGGTTGACAACAGTGACCAGTCGGTCCAGATATCACTTTCTTCTTTGAATTAATGACTCAAGCCAAGACATGACTCAGGTTGTCCATATGAATTTGAAACTGACACAAACTGCAACACTAAAGCAGTGTGAGCTCAGCGAAGATGGAACGAGCCGTAAAAAAAAAATCACAACACGGGACCTGCAGGTGGACAATCATTTCAAGTTTTAATTTTTTAATATTGTGCACCAGTGAGACGGACCTCGTCTGAACACTGTGGAGGGGGAGGGGGGGTTACACTTCTGTTGATCTCATTTTTATTCAGAGCACTGCGATCATCTAAGGCATGAAACGACACGTTCGCCGTGAACCGGCGTCACGCGCTACAACACAACACGCACGCTCCTTCGTGGGCTCCTGTTCCACCCCAGAGACGACGCTCTGCAGGCGAATTCTTCATTTATAAAACAGTCCCAGGGCACATCGCAGCGTCAGTGCTTTTTTGTTGAATGCGTCTTAAAATGTTAAGTATTTTTTAATGAAAACCGCTATGTTTAGCCAATTACCACAAGAAGCAGTGACTGTGTGGCGTCTTAATAGCAGAACATCGGAGGTACACTGGACTGTTAACCCAACTGTTAATTCAGTACAAAATAATAAGGGACCAATGTGCTAGTACTTGTTGGTTCACATTTTATAATGAGGGGGAACCTTCAAAACATTACTGGCTCAAAAGTCACAAAGCAGCACGTTATGGGCATGATGTAGGTAAAATAGATACAATACAATTAATAAATAATATTCAAAACAAATAAAAACTAGGACATACGAGCCTTGCTCTGTGGAGATCGCAGAAGTTCATAACAGCAGGAAGGTGTGGAAGCGTCCTCAAACGGCCATATGGTGGAAAGGGGTTTCAAGCAGCCCTACTATACGGAATGGTGGGTCTTCAAGCGCCGCATGGTGGTGGTATTCCATCGAATACGTGGGGGTCTTAAAATGGCCAGCTGGTGAAGGTCTTCAAACAGAAAGTCCAAAGAGGTGGGGAGAGTTACATAAATTGAGTGTTTTCACTGAATGTGAAGTATATTCCAGGATGGTGCTCACACAGCAAAGACATTACAGCACGCCATGCGGCAGGATAAACAAACGCATTACAATGTAGGCATGTACCATTCCAGTCCTTTGGAAAGCCACGTTCCGATTATTAAGCAACACGTGAAATGTTAAAGTATAAAAGGTATAGGGAAAGAAGCTGGGACTCCGTGACGCGTTATGACCATGTTTCAATGCGTCAACATTACATAATCCGCCGAAACACCGAGAAAGCTGTCTAGCTAGCTGTCCGATTCTAAAACAAATGTCATACAAACTGGTTCTTACTTGCAAGAGCAAATATAAAACATTTATTAAAAATAAAAATAAAAACGAAAAAGTGAAGCACAATCAAACATTTCAAAAGGGAGGAAAATAAACCGAAATTATACAGTACGAGATATTGGACTTTCTACTTCTTTGTATAGTTTTCAGGACAGCTATGTACCATCTGTAAATTTTTAAAGTCTTATACAACTATATCAACAGAAGACTTAACAGAACATTCTAAATATTTACCTGTACATGTGAAAAAAATTACTTACCCTTCTTGCCTCTTAATTGTTCAGCATAAATAACAGATGTTCAAGTCATCGGTAGAAAGCTTTAGCCTTATTGCAATGAAGGTTGCTTATAACCACTGTTATGTCAGTGACATGGGGAAGAAGTGTTGATTGGCCGCCTCTACCTGTCTCTGCACACCTGCCAGCCAATCACATTTCAGATTGCCAGCCAATCACATTTCAGATTCAGACGATATAAATACTGCACACCAACCGGAACTTTACTATCGTTCCCACTGTTTAAACCGCTTCTCTCCCTTTTTTCCCCCCCTGTTTTACATCCCCTTTGAAACGAGGCCGTCTTCATAGCTTGAGCTCGTCGGCTATTTTGGACGCTATATTCTTGAAGGCGATGGACGTGCCCGATATCCGTTTGAAGCGCACGCCGTTGAGCGACAGGCGGGGCAGTTTGCACACCTCCATCTCCCATTGGACCAGGTTGTCTTGGCGCGCGTCGCCGTGCACGCAGAAGAGCAGGAAGCGCTCGCGCTGCTCGTAGTCGCAGTTGTTGGCGTCCAGCACCTTGCGGATCTCGCGCATCATGTCGCCGGGGTCCATGGAGCTGGTGGTCTTCATGCTCCAGGTAAAGCGCAGCGACCGCGGCTTGGATTCTCGGCCCTCGTCCTTGAGCTCCCTGGGGTCGCCTGAGGTGCTCCTGTAACACAAAAATCAGTTTTACGCACAGGTCGGTTCCGAAGACGACGCGACCCGCGTTTTTTACCTGTGCAGTGTCTAACTATACGGTACTTTTAATTTACAGCTACACTTAAAAATGTTTGTCTTTGTGTACCTGTATAATTATCTTTAAAAAGTATTCAGTTCCTTATCAGTTAAAAGTGAGAAGAAAAACCAACCCGCATTTCTTAAGTTTCAATATAAAGTTCCACAGATAACTGGTTATTTGTATTTCGTAATGACCACAGAATGCTAATAGAAATTATACATTAACGCTATTCACGCAATACTAATTCTTCATTCCATTTAGTAAAACCAAGCTTAAATAAGGTCCATATTGTGTTATTTACTTACATACTTAAGTAACGTTTTAATGCAAGGAATACCAATAGAAATATCTGCAGAATTACTACATTTGTCAGCTTTTCTGTAGTGTCCTTGAGGACAGAAATCAGACCTGCTTCCTAATTTGCACGCACCAAATTCAAGTCGCACCGTTCTTTCATTTGAGTAACCGACCAGAGTAAATGTCCCATAAAATTAGAAATATCAGTGGATGCAAAAAGTTACTAAACGTTGTGAATGATTCAATAAATAATGAAACTATGAAAATACTGGGTAACGTTAACTGATGGACCTTCAAGTAGCCACTGATCGCAGCAATGCAGATTACACACACACACACACCCTTTTAGGATCTCAGTTCAGTCTTGACTGTATGTTACATATTGGATCGGTTAATGATGGGGGTTGATGACATTAATAGAAACTTTGGAGCCATCCAACACAATCACCAGTAAAACCAGTAAAGAGAATTGTTCCCTCATTAGCCCATGTTCTCGGTTTGGCTCCTCCAGAGGTGGTCAGTGCTTATACAGGCGCTCATCATCGAAGCATTCCTCAACACACACATATATATATATCACAGCATTTGTGGCTGCAGAAGTCCACCCAACATTACTGATGCATCTGAAGTTCAGAACCACTGGGGTGCCGAAGAAGTCGTCCTGGGAGTGCAGGCAAGAGGTCGTAGTGGCGTCTCACCTGGAGGCGTCGGCTCCGGCACCGGAACCGGCCTCGCCTTCGCTCGGAGCCCTCGGAAACAATCGAGAGGGTAGTGTTCAGTATCGGGGAGGGACGAGTAACGTGTGCCCAGGAAAGAGACACAGATCTCCGCCACATTCACGCTTTGTGTGGCACGGGGAAAACGCCCAATCAGGATTCCGAGGCTTGTTCTTACACCACAACCACAGTGAATGTTATGCACACAGAATGTGCCTCCAAGAAATGTAGACAAAATGCGTACAAGACAAACACAAAAATGCACTCCGCTCTAAAAACGAATACACTATAGACTAATTTTCATACGAGACCTTTAAAGACTTAAATTTTTTTGATGCATGTAAACTAAAATACCATATAATCCTGAAAACAACTCGCACTTTTTTTTTTTTTTTTCCTGAGTTTTGTCCTTAAAAATATAGGGTGCGGGTCTTATTCGGTGGCACGTGGTATTCGGGATTATACATTACATTTAATGTAGTATCAATTGAGCTATAAATGCAAAACCTTTAAACTAAACCAAACATTTGATTTCAAACAAAAAAAAGTGAAAATACATTTTGGGTTTTTTTGGTAATGCGTGTTTGCGGAACAGTTCCTGTAGCTTGCTCAGTTTTTACATACAGTTTACCCATCAGATACTGGGCATACCTGTAATGCTCTGTACCGTTATATCAGTAATGCAATTAACAGCAGTCCACTAACAACATACGGTACAGCCTACTCTATGTGCCATGAGCATACAGCTTGTCAATGGTAATTTATCTATCTTTCAAAGTAGCCTGATTATCCTCCTGAAACTGTAAGAGTTCACAGTTCTGTGCAAGTCAGATCATCGTTGGCAAGTAATTATTTAATATTGCTCCCCGTATCATGCACTGTTTTATATGTTTCAGGTGCTGCAAAACCTTCCTTTGCTATTTGGGTAAATGGTGCTTGTGATGCATATACACTTTGGTCTCAGAAGCACTTTTTACACACACTCATGCACGCACACACACGACATTAACATTAATTTTTATATACGTGCACCTGGTGTCTCCTGTTCAGTTAAGAAGCATGGTAGCATGTTAACATTATGGTAAAGTGCAGGTTTTAGGATTTATGACCTCATTTGTGACATGCAGGTGTACTGTTATTCATTGTAAGTCGCTTTGGACAAAGGCGTCTACTAAATGAGTAGATGTAAACGTAAATGTATAAAATCATCATTTGATGTACACGATTATATTTGGTGAAATGTCGTGCATTTCACAATAGTCTGTCAGGGAATTATTTAGGCCATAGGGGAAAATTCCATGAAAAGTGAAAACATTTCAGGAAGGTTGTTTTGAAAATTCCATTGCCCCAATAATTCGAAGTTAAAACAAATAAAAGATAACGTGTACAAACAAATTCGACAGAAAGCTTAATCTTCTCTGCTGAAAGAGTCCACGGGGACAGTGAGCCGCTGCTAAGTGGTGCTTTAAAGGGTGGCGGGCAAGCTATGTTAAAGAGGTAAGACAAAGTAACACAGACAAGCACCTCAGTGAAACAGCCGGAACATGTTAACAGACAGTGTCACGTGTAAATCACGTGTACATCCTCACCAAAGTGGTGAAGCAGTCCTTGTTCCGGAATCAATGTCACTGTTTTGATGTCTTACAAGTTTAGGTGAAATGCTTTTACCTTTTTATAGATGTGCGTTTGATTGCTTTTGCAGCAGAGAACCATGTGACCAGTGAGCACTGGACACAGATTTAATAAAACAAACTACCAGCCTATTCAAGATCTCTCAATGCCAAGATGTGACAAAAAACTCTTGTAAACCTTATGGTTTGTACATGAGTGGTAAACTCCAACAATCCCCCCACACTTACAGTATACTTAAGGTTGTGCAGATACTTAAAACTCCACAAGGACTCTTAAGAAAATGCATAAAAAATATCACACCGCCTGCACATAAGAGAGAAAAATTAAATTAAGCCAACCTAGAGACAAAAAACTGCAATACCACGATGCAAGTAAGGACATGATGAAAAGCGTAGTAATTGCTCGTATTAAAAAGTGAGCTGTCAAGGTGTCTTGGTGCCAATGCTGCACTTTCACACAGTCCTGCCTAGGGGGAGACTGCAACATGCTGCTGAGCAGGCAGGATGTGAGTGAGTGGTTAAACGAATCAGACAACAGCCAATGGGGAGTTGAGTGAGAGGGACATGCATATTATTAAACTGGGCAGGGGCGGGGCCAACGGCACTCTCAGTGCCTAACTTTTGCTTGCCCTAAATGCCAGTTTTACAACGGGGGAAAAAAAAGTGTTAGAGTGTTAGAGATCTATTTTATGGTTGCTTAAAAACAAAATTTACCTTAAAAAATATTAATCACGTTATTACAGCACATTCCTGCACTAAGAATACATCTTTTTCAATAACCTGGATTGTGGTTCATGCTTAGATGGTTTTACAGTACACAAGAAGGCATAGAGATAAAAACTGAAAAAAAAAATATATTTTTTAAATATACTTTCTTCTGCAGCTGCATACGAAGCCAGACAGCTGAGTTACAGATTCTTGTTTAAACTGTAGCCAGAGATCCACTTCAATATATCGGTGAACAAAGGAAATGTGGACGCAGAGACTGACTTTTCCCGAAGGTGATGCGGTAACTCATAGGCTCCTGGCGGACTCTGCGGCTGACGACATCAGGATCGTTTTACTGCCTGCCCTTGTCTGACTGCAGCCGCGGCGGCGCTGGTACTGCACACTCAGCACAACACCTCAGCTTTCCAGGTCCCCCTGAAGAAACCATAAAAATGTGCTCTCCTCCCTTCAGGGCCTGAGTACACACCGGTACAGCAGACTCTCTCCACATCTTCGTGCACCAGTGAGTGTTTTAAAAAGGAAATAATGTGCACACGTTCTGCTGAGGGGGGGGGGGGTGCACTGTTATTGTATACTTCTTTTGGTGGGGTGAGGGGGGAAGTCTGACCACAACCACCTCGATGACACGCTCAGAATCGTGGCTCTGTGACTTCTGACCTTTTCCTTTATTCACGGAGGGATAAGTAAAATTCATCCTATGCAGTTGGAAAATGTCACCAAGAGCCATGAACTAACCAAGCAAATCCAGTGATGTAAGAAGGCCCCACTGCGGGTGTTAGTGCCACCTTGTTAAAATAATTCTGTGCTGATTTTACAGACACACAGCTGTTATAAGAGTCAATGTAAGAATAATGCACACAAGTCCAGGAACTATATACTTTTAATTAATGCACTGGATGCATACAGGGTACTTGTATGTGTTTATCTGAAATATGAGGGGTTTTTGATATTCTGCTATGGTACTATCAGTGTTCATATTATTTACTAATCCCTCTCTAAGTTCTCTCCTTGTGCATGTGTGTACCTGGTGCCCACCTGGGCACCATCTGAGCGGGATGCCTTGTTAGAGCTGCTGGCTCCTAGTGGACCCCCTTGGATGAAGCCTTCACCCGAGGGCCACCATAAGTCTGCTGAGAGTTACTCCTGGAGACAGAGGAGGACTATAAAGTGCAATTTACATTCATAGTCTCAATCATAACCTGTTTGTTCTGTAATGTTAGTACAGGTAGTCCCCAAGTTACGATGATTTGATTTTCGATCTTACGATGACGATACCGATACGAAAAAATTCTAAAAATATTTTAAGTTTCACACGGCAGGCAAACGTAGCAGCGTATGCAGTGTGATACGTTGGGACACTGCCGAGATGTACGCATCTCCCGCCTTGTGAGACGCCTCACTCTCGCCAGTGATCGACAGAGTTCAGTTGTCTCGGTGTTAGAGCAAGTATTTATTTCTTTAGAACACGTATTTATTTTGATATTTTCAAGTTACGATGGGGTCATCGGAACACATCTCCATCGTAAGGTGGGGACTACCTGTATCCCTAAGAGGGGCTGGGCAGCCAGTCAACCTTGAGCCCCCAGAGGTTTTCCTTATCCACACTATGAAGTTTTTGTATCCTCTCCTCCGTTGTTGTCTGGCTTTATTCGTATTTATTTGTATTGCTGTTATTCTGTAAGATCTAAAATTTCTTCTGTAAAGCACTTTGAGGCACATCGTCGTAACTATATATAAAAATATATAAAAAATAAATTGAACTGAATTGAATTGAATTGTTTGACCTCAGAAGCACCCAAGGCAAAGGGTTCCTCTTTCAGACTAAGCTTAAGAAGTGCTGCTACTAGTCAGAAAAACCAGAAGAAGAGCAGAGCACACCTGTGTACCCCTGAGCTTCCACATGTACTAAAGCCGACACCGAAAGCAAACACAATGGCAACTTACTAGTGAGAAAGACTGGGAATGAAGAAACAGATACATCAGTCAGGTGGTGGGACCTTCTCAAATGTGCCAAGTATTTCAAATGAAAATTAAAAGCAGACAAGTTAGTTTTGGAGACATAAATGCGCCCCCCCTGAGGCCACGACGAGCATGGCACCAACCTGCGGACGAACTTGGCGGTGATCTTGCCGATGATGCTGGCGGAGGTGCCGCGGCGGGCATGCGCCAAGGCGACAGCATCGTGCGACGGCGTGGGCGAGGCGGGCGGCCCATTGTAGGTGGCGTGTCGTCGCTCCCTCAGCTGCCCGCCGTGGAAGGTGCTGCGGCTGGTGGAGCCACGCGGGAAGCGGCCCTGCTCCGGCGTGCCGCTAACGCCACCGCTGATGCTGTGCACAGAGGGGGAGGTGGCTGGGGCCTGGGGGGCCAAGCTGTAGGAGCCAGATCACATACGCAGGAACCGTGAGAAACCACTCTCCTATGCTCAGCTAAAGGGTGAGCGAAGGTAAGACAACACAATGCTGACCATCACTACGCACCACTGAGACTAGGCCTATTATGAGTCTCCTTCACAAATCAGGAGAAAACACGTCTTTTAGACAACTGCTTTGAATTATAACAATATTTTTGGCTGTGTTCAGTCATCATACAAAAAAAAATGTGATCCGACTCAGGTTTCACACCTTATCTCACTGTAATTTTACACGGTGAAACTCTCCACTTAAATGGAGCAAATGGCAGAAAAAAGATCGGCCCAAGTGCTGAACGGTGATGCACTGCACTCAGTTACACTTCTAATGAAGACAAATTAAATAAATGGAACCTTTTTGTCATTGTGCCCATTCTGACTTGACTTTGTAACTTAATTTTAACCAAAAAATAGACACACTGCACCTATTAATCGCTGGCTGGCTACTGAAATCATGGCATTTTTCTATTTAGTTCAACGATCCAGATGAAATACATTAAGCCTTAAATGGAGGTAAAACAGGAAATATTTAAGTCGTTTGGTGCGAGGAGGCAAACTGAACTTAATTTTGTTTGTGAAAAACGCTAAAAACGTCAGCGAGGTCGCCCACCTCGGCCTGTACTCGCTGTTGTCCTCGATGGGGGGCAGCGTGTTCTTCACGGGGTGTCCAGAGGTGGACACGGACTTGGCGTGCCGCGGCCGAGCCGACGGCCCAGTGGACGATACTCCTGAGAAGGGGGGAGTGGTACCGCCGAGGGGCATTTCTGTCAGGCTGCGGAGGGGATAGACGGGCATTCACACAAGACGCTGGGGGCTCCAAACCAAGCTTGATCATACAATTCTCAGCACGCTTCCTGAGGAAGTTAGCATCAGCACCACACTAAACGTTTACTGCGTCTCCTCTTTTGGAGACGTTAATTAAAGCAGTTCTCCAGTTTGTCAGCAGTGTGTAAGAGAACACCCTCTCCTTCCGAGTAGGCTTCGACATGCCTTGCAACTGTGAAGTATTTGTATGCAAGTGCACAAGGACGTCACCTCTAAGGCGTGTGGCTACCTGCTGTCCTTGCCATTGTGGATAGCCGAGTGACGCTCCATGCTGGAACGCTCGCACACGTACGTGTTCCTGCGGCTCATGGCCCCGCCCAGCGCGGTACTGGTCTGTGAGGTCACGTGGTCCACAGGGAACAGACAGAACAGAGGGTCACATGGTCACACAACCTCACTGACGTGGTGTGTTATCCAACCAAAGGAAGGCAAGCTGCTAGCTCACTATTCTTTTGAAAAACTGGAAACCTTTCAGCGTCTGCCTGGGTAGCAGACTGTAAATACTGCTTTATATTCCGACCGTGAACTAGACAGTGAAATTACTGGTCAGATTAACCACTCAATGTAATGACATTAAATCAAGTCAGATGGAAAGTTGCTGCAGTAGCATTAATCCACATTTCTGTTGGTGAGCTGTTACTTTTGATGGTTACAAAAAAACTGAATCTCAACCTTTGCTTTGTCTTTCAGAGGAAGCTTTCATATCCCTACGTTCCTACAAACACCCCAATGATATGGAGCTTGGATATGCCCGTCGGCCTGACTCTAACCCCCTGTGCCACTGCTGACTTCTTCCTCTCCTGTGCCACCAGCGGGGATGCAGGCATCTCGGTCTTGGAACCGGACGTGCCCAGCTTCCGGGATGCGTCCCAGTCCTCCTTGGTTTCGCTCTCAACGCTGTTGGCCTGGGCTCGCTTAGTGTAGGACACCGCGGGGGGGATGCTGGGCGCCACTGCAGGAGCAGGAATGCCGCCAGTCAGCCGACAGGCAGCGAGCGAGACTGAATCAGCAAATACACCATCTAAATTACACTGAGACAATTAATTACCTCAATTACTACCTCGGCTGTAGGCAGCCTGCCTGTCACTGAACAGTAATAAAACAGGAAAATCTTAGAAGAGAAATTACCGGGGCTTGTTTATTTTTAAGTAATCTATCAACAGCCATAATACAAGCAAGTCTGATTTTAAAAATATATAAAAATTTTGCCAAAAGGGTATGGACACTGCTGTTATATTGGACGGTGCTGATTTGACCGCATGTCATCCCCACCATGATCACTGAAACGCCGCTGCTTCTGATTGGCCGATATGCTGCGCTGGACTTTGGAGTGGGCCGGGGACTGCGTGGAGCTGTTGTTGAGGTCGCTGCTGGGTCGCGACCTTTGACACAGGCTGCCGCTGGAGAGGGACTCGCTCCCCTCTAACTGGAGGAGCCACAGAGGTTGAAGAGAGAGCAAAGGGAGACCCATTACTTTAAAACACTACAGACCACCATTAACGCTTCATTGGCTGCACAATTTGTACACCATTTTGTGCAACTCGGACATTTGATTGGAGCTTTTAAATTCCCGTTTATTTTACTTATTTATGACCGCTATATTCACATTCTCCCACATTTTAAACCCATGGGAAGCTTTTGGCTTTTTACTCCGTTTTGGCCGAATGGCGAAAATGACTCAGAGTCTCCCTCACACGGAGCAGGAAATGGAAGTTATCCAGCCAAGAGTGGTCCCTCGCGACCAAATAAAGCCAATTCCAAAATGGTGCGCATTTCGTTGTGGGGAGCTTGGAACACCTCCCCGTACCGAGCCCACCGATCGCTCCACAAACCAAACTGCCCTGTGAACACATCCACTGAAATCCAGTAGGCTGCAAAGCCACAGAGCTGCCGATTCAATATGTCTGCCAAACGGGGACCCTCTGCCCTTCTGTGGTTTAACTTCCAATATCATTAAAAACAAAGGTTTACACAAAGGTTTCGTAAACTCATCAAAGGCCTTTCTTCATAACCTCCTGTGTTCCAGCAGGGCATTTGCAGAGCTGCGCTCAATTATGTAATACATTTACACAACGGAAATTACAAAGCAATTTGTCTGAGCGTATACTGACATGCTTAAAAGGTCGGCTCTACTCACCTCTGGAGGTTTTCTTCCCAGCAAGAGGTACGTGGCCATCACTTCATCATACTTCTGACCCACCAGAGACTCTGTGATCTCGTCTTTTGGGAATCCCATACTGACCATGATCTCTGTTTTGGCAAGAGGCATCGACAGTTCAACACCGCAACTCTGCTCACAGCAAACCGACCTGCTAAGAACTTCCAAAACATCTGAGGTCTGGCTGCCTTCTCAAAGCACAGACTGAACACCATGACAACCACAGGAATGAAAGCAAACAAGCGGCATTCCGTCAGGACAAAAAGACACTGACCTATCCTTTGTGCATCACCGAAATCTGGCTCGGGTTCGACATAGGGCTTCAGGGCCTCCTCCTCGTGGCCCACGTTCATCCAGCGGTCCTTCATAATTTGCTGGATTGACGTCAGGCAAAGAAACATACTTACTGCAGCTTCACACTAACACATCACCTGTGCTCATACACATGTGGAGCAGGGTCACTGAGTTATTTTTAAATCACATCTGCACACCAGCCAAAATCTGCCTAACAACAAAAAAAAATTTAGTATTCATGATATCTTCTATTTTCCAATGATTTCTAATTGGTTAGTTTACATTTGCCCAGTTATACATTCCACCTGGAAAAGACTTTTAGGTAAGAGTTGGCCACTGTAAGGTCAAAGGTTAAGTGCAGCAGGGCGGACATACATCCAAACTGCCACGCTTGCAGGGGTTCAAGACTAGCAGCTTCTTGAGCAGGTTCTCGCAGTCGGTGGACATGTAGAACGGGATGCGATACTTCCCCCTGAGCACCCGCTCCCTCAGCTCCTGCGCAGAGTCACAGAGAGTCACACCAACTATTAGTCCACGGACCCGTTGGTTACTTCGAACAATCAGGCTTCAGATGTTTTTTAAATTGCAGTTAGGTACTGTGATCAGTGACCAAAAAACAGGCTGACTGCATTACAGGACATTCTCAATTTTATCTCTGAATCAAATGTGACAAAAAATTAATTTTAGATTTTTTGGCTTTTTTTGTCAACAATTGCCAGTTGTAAAGACATGCGGTCTCTGCTTACGTTAGGAGTCATACATAAAAGCGTGGTGTCACCTTTAAGTTCTGTCCATCGAAAGGCAGCGAACCGCTGACCAGCGTGTACAGGATGACCCCCAGACTCCAGACGTCCACCTCAGGCCCGTCGTACTTCTTCCCCTGGAAGAGCTCGGGGGCGGCGTAGGGGGGGCTGCCGCAGAATGTGTCCAGTTTGCTCCCGACGGTGAACTCGTTGCTGAAGCCGAAATCAGCGATCTTGATGTTCATGTCAGCGTCGAGCAGCAGGTTCTCTGCCTGGAGGAGACATGTCAGAAATAAGACAGGTGCTTAGGCAACGGCTAACAAAAAATATCGGTAAGGACCCTGCTCTGGGTTTGTGTCCGAACAGATAAATAACACTGAAGCAGCTCCCGACACCCCCGTTCTGATCTGCGAGAGAACCGTCACTAAACGCCCCTTTAGGTTGACCCACCTTCAGGTCCCTGTGGACGATCCTCTTCTGGTGACAGTATTCGACTGCCGAGACGATCTGGAACGGAAAACACAGCAGCCACGCGTGTCACTGGCCAACACGATCCACCTGACCCATAATATCTACAACACCAATTTGAGTGATTTTACAATTCAATAGTACAGCACTGTTGTAATGTACTGGCTGACAGGCAGTCATAAACAGCACTTTTATGTCTTTCTTTAGCAGATGGCTTCAAGTCATGACTCATCAAACAACGACCCTGTCCCAAAACTCTATAACTGCTCCAATTGGCCACTAACATGGTCGACATGGAAACAAGGGACCTCCATTCACTATCCACTAACACCTCCTCTAACACCAATAATTAAGGTAGTTTAACATCTCAGTGCTGCTGCTCCAACAGAGCAGACTCATATTTGTTTATACAGGAAATGAGCAGGGTTATGTGTACATTAACAAACAAAGCTTGAAAAGAAGTATTCTAGTGTCACTTGAAAAACACCACCAATACAAAATATGTACTTAATCTCAATTTGTAAATAATGGATGGAAAGCTTAGAATGTGCGTGTTTAAAACAAATTAGACACAAGGAGAGATGAACTACTGAATCTGAGCGCGAGAGACGCTTAGAAATTTTAAGTGCTATAACAAAATCTGACAGTAGATGGCAGTGTTCAGAGAACAAGGATTATGTTCCATCTGACCTATTCCAGGAGAATTCTCAAAAGAACAGCAACTCAGCAATTACTACACCTGTGAACAACGGAGCATAATTACATCTGTTACACTGAGTGTGAAGGTAATTCCAGTGGCGGGCAGGTTGTCACAAGCACCAATTTATGTAATGATGATTATATAATGGTTACTGGGAAGCAAGACGAACTGGATATAGGGAACACGATTGCTGTTTACAGTGCATAAAAAATAAACTCAAATTAGACAGATATGTATATTTTAACGTGCATTTTGTTGTTGCAGCTGCACCACATGTACAAGGAAATGTACTTGTTGATCTACTGCATTATGGGTACAATGATGACAAGCTCGACCAGTTTTGTTTTAATTCAGGCACCAGAACATGTAGAAAGTGCAAAGACAAAAAGATTTAGTAGTTTTGCAAACACGGTTAAAAAAATGCAAGGAATTCCACAGGAGAAGAAGCACACATATGACACTGAACATGTACATGTATCTACAGAAAGGAGCAGCACACACACTATGAGTGCAGTGGCGGGGCATGGTTAAGATCCCACAGACACCCGGGGCAGGCTCGGACTTACCTGCCGGAACTTGGCTCTAGCCTCCTTCTCTTTCATCCTTCCGTGAGCAACTAGGTAGTCAAACACCTCCCCTGCAAGGTGCAACATCAGTCATGAGGAGAGGAGCATCTCACAGGAACAGTCTGGATCAGAACCAAAGTGTGGGCGGAGCCACACTGGACCCTCCAATAAAAGTCACTGGGACTAACCTGGCCAACCCACTGTAAAGGTTCTGGCTCTGTTCCTGCCTGAATTACAGGAATCAAGTCTAACTAAAAACCAAGAAACACAACGGATGCAAACAGCAAAAATAGCAACTTGTTTGTTTTTATATAATGTTTTTGTATAAATACACTAATTACATTAAATGCTAAATATATTGTTTAAAATCAAATATAAAAATGGCAATATTTAGTATATATGCAGTACTTAATTCAAACTATTCATTGACTGTACCATGTTTTTTTTTTTTTTTTACTGCAGTATAAACAGAGAGGTCCAGCATGATTCTGACACGTTAGACAGGACACCCAGTACAACCCGGAGTCAAAAGAGCTTCACGGCTCTTGCTCTACGCCCCAACGTATCTGTACCACGACGGATTCGATGCTCTACGGACGTCAAGCGGCATGGAAATGGGCAAATCAACAGGGCGATTTTTAAGAATCGCAGACTCGCTCCTTTGTGTGGCCCTGTGCCGCGGTGATCTGGCACGTACGCACATTTTCGTGTCTGAATGGGGGTGGAAAAACAAAGGCGGATGGGAAGGCATTATCATTTTTGGATTTAGAAGAAAATCATACTCACCGCCACTGGCATACTCCATTATTAAATACAAGGTCTTCTCTGTTTCAATGACTTCAAATAACTTCACTGTGGACAAGATAAGAGCCACAAGACACAAAAGAGTTAACATAAATTAATTTTGCGCATATTACATGTACAGATTATAAACGCTGTGCCACTGTGTAATACTGCAGCCTGAGCCAACTCTGCTCTTGCCCAGTCGACCGAATTAACGAACAGGACCCGACCGCACATGAGACGGTATAAATCCGTAACATTTAAAGTTTTACGCCATTCAACATCTGCATGATACAACATAATTACACCAAGAAATAACGTCAACGGTTCAGTGACAAACTCCTGGCTGACCAAAGGTGAGTCTCTCAACCTCGATGGCCACGAATGCTGGCTGTGGACGACAGAACCAAAAAGCGCCGGACACCCAGCCGGCTACCAGGAGAACAACAAAACCATCTGCTGTGACGTCACCGCCGCCGCGACCCAACGACCTTTCTCATTGGCGCTGTGCAGAGGCCACGCCCTCCCAGCTCATGACGCCAGTAGTAGAGAGATTAGATGGCCAGACTCCCACCAGCGGAGCTCACACTGATAAAATAGTTGGCGTTGTTTTCAAGCACTTACTGTTCAGAAGGTCTGACACATGCTTACCTATGTTTGGATGATTCAGGACTTTCATTATTCTCACTTCTCGAAAGAGCTGTTGGAACAGGAAGAGAGGGATATCAGTAACAAAAACGCAATTATACAGGGTCGCTGCGTTAGAAGTGGGTGTTCAGATAGATGGCCCGGTAATCACCACGCCTGCCTTGGGCGCACAAGCAGGTCACTGACATCGCTGTGGTGCGGGTGGCTGTTACGGAAAGTGCCAAAATCTCTCATGGCAGTAAAACACAGGTTTCACCCGCAACAAAGTTACTGACCATGCCAGATGTAAAATGGAAAAATCCCGCTTCGGTAAAGCTACCTTTCTTCTAAGAGGTACCGTTCTGTTTCTAACACAACTCTAGGTGATAAAACTGAAATCACAAGAAATATATTCATTTAGCAGATGCTTCTCTCCAAAGCTACTTAAAATATTTCAGGTGTATTGCAATGAGCTAGAGCTGGGTGTCTTGCTTAAGGACACACCTGGTGGCCGGGCTGGGATTCAAACTGGGAGACTTCTGCATCCCAGCCTGATGTTTTACCCGTTGAGCCGACAGGCCGCTACGTCTAGCTACAAAACACTTCGAGGCATGCCTTTGACTGCTCTTTATATTTACAGAATAAGAACCCATCTCTCACCGCCACTGATCAAAAGCTGCACTTTTTTGTACCGCTTTGCAGTTCAGTGAAAGACAGAATCACACACTGAGCGCACAGACAAACCAAAGACAAAAAAAGTTTTAAAGAGTAAGAAGTACTGGAATTAGTGGATAATTATTTTAGTCAGAGGGCATAGAATTTACTGGGTAAACGCTGAGTGTACAAGTAAGAGGATCAGACATTTTATCATAAGTGAGGACCTCATACACTGGCAGATATTTTTTAACACAAAGACTAAGTGTAAAAACCATATCTCTCACCAACTGCTGGTACTCACCAAGACAAACAGCTACACGTAGACACGGTGCAATAAAGTTACGAAGCTGCACATTTAACCGTGCAGTGCAAGGGCCCAGACCTCCCAGAAACACAAAGAAAAACACAGCTGGAAAAATGACGAACGATGAAAGCCACTCAGCCAAAACCCCGGCCTTCATTCCTGCAGTAGCAATCCCGTTCAGCACGTCTCTTACACCAAGCTACGAGTGTGTGTCCACATCAGCACCAACAACACGCCTCACCTTCTCAGACGCTCACCTTAATATACAGGCCGCTGGTTTCAACATGTACAAGTCCGCAACCCAACAACCAAACGCAATGGGCTCTGACAACTACTGAAATTAAGAGTAAAAATATGCATGAGGTTTCAATATCAGCGTAAAACCTCAGGGTGTCTGCCTTCTGGAGACACTTACAAGGTTATTAATTAAGCAGGCAAGTACAGGTCAAACCTCCCCGCAGACCCTGTCAACATAAGTATCTCTCACACATAAGCCAACATACAAGGCATATTAATTCTGATTTAAACAACGTGCCATTTTCGCACGTTGAAATAATGTTTAATTTAACGCAGAATAAAACGCTGTGTGCGCGTAATGTTATCGACTCAGGTTCCCAGAACCCGTTCGCCGTGAACAGCGATTCTTGCATTCAAATTGTAATGGCCAACGGTGCAGCCGTTCCCACGCGGTGAAAATTAAAGAACATATTAACACATAGAGCACCAGAGGAGTGAAAAGGCACGTTTCGTTCAGCGGACTTATTGTAACCTGCGCAGTGACTAGCCTGCAAGCCGGGCCCGCTAAGTAATCTGATTTACAGCGCACAGCACGGCAGCGCTCAAATGTTAACCGATTCTTTTCAAGTCCGAGCTGCGCTGCTTTATTCATAGTTGACACAAAACAGTCGGAGAACCTGAGCCGATATAAAACATCAATGACGGGAGAGATCTCTGAAGAGTGCAACCTTTGGGAAAATAAAAACGAAAGCATAACGCTCAGATGGGTAAAAATCAAGCGTCATGTCAGTTATAAAAAACAAATAATTATACACACATT
>JABJVR010000562.1:0-20896 GCA_025773905.1 Chitala chitala | reverse complement strand
CTGGGATGGGCTCCAGGTTTCCCCGTGACCCTCACCAGGAATAAGCGGTTAAGATAATGGATGGATGGATAGAATAAATGTGAGATAAATAATGTTTCATTTAAAAAAAAAAGATAATTGTGCCATGCTATTGTGTCAAATTCAGCAGAACTGGAGAGACAAGAAAAAAAGGCTAAAAGATAGAATGTGTGGGACAGGTTCAGCCATAAAGAAGGAACAAAGAGGGAAATTGTTCGTGTGGTAGGACATCAGCTCCGTAATGTGCTGTCATGTGGTTTTTTTGTGTCTGATGTAAAGATTGTTTTTAGTTACATAATTTGAAGGGTTTACATATGAGTATAAAAATGAAATTCAGCTATTCTGTGTTTGGAAGTGAAATTCTGTCATATAAAACGTAAAAATTAGCGACAACCGGTTTGACTCAGAAATGACTATTAGAGGGGATAGAACATTTCCTTGAAGTGTTATTTTATTCATCCGCAGACGTCAGCTGGTAGAAATGAAAACTGAGCCGTTTTTTCTTTTCCTGAAATACCCTGTTAGCTTTCCGGCTGCTTCACACGCGCACTGACAGTGACTCTTGCCAACAGCTTACCGCACACTCATTTCTGGGCCTGTCTTTACGTAAGAGCGATCCACAGGAAATTACCTTCAACTTCTCTTTTCTAGGTAGTTAAACTGATTCATGCTGTGAGCTTGTCTTTCAGTTCCCAGTATTTTTCACATGGTAGTAGTCGCTCACGCACTCAATACTGTAATACATTAGAGTAACTTTGGTCACTGTTTGACCTCATATCACTAGATTTTGGGAAGCTTTGTGTTTTGTGTCTTATTGGCCAAATTATAGCTAAAAACTGCATGGATGAGCATTAGATGGAACTATTTCCATATAGGTGAAACATTCTATTAATTGGACTGCTTTTTGCAAATCTCACATACAGAAAACAATATTCTGACAACTAACTATTGTCCATTTTCTAGTTAATATCACTCCATTCAAGGGTAACAATAAACAATTTAATTATCCAAAATGGAGAATTTCACTTCTTGACATATAAGAATTGTGTCAAGTTAAGACATAATGTTTCATGTGTGGTTTCCACATTACCCTGGGTCATCTTGATTCATCTACCAAAGTCTACACCTTTATTGCAAACAATATTACCATATATGAGTCGAACGATGTTATATAGTTTGTTTGAAACCATCCATAACAGCAAATCCACATGAAAGGCTGTCAAGTATAAAATACAAGTTCAAATATTTTATGTTTTTTTATTAGTGCTGTGCAATTCTCGAAGCTATAGTGGATGAAAGGACATTAATTTGATTAGCAAACCTGGTTAGTGTTTATGCATGAATCACCAAAAATATTGAAACGAGAGCCTGTTACTTTGCTTTAAGTATTATTGGGTGTTCATTCAGAAGTTTATGTAATTAATATTGTAGAGTATTAAATACGATTTTAATGGCATTTACAAATGGTGAACAAAAGTCAACCCAAGGTGGTTTGGATTACAAGAAAGCTGAAAACAGCTGAATGAAGAGTTTAATTAACAATAAATTGCTGGAGGATTACAGCATTACATTGTACATCATATAGCATTACATTGTACATCACACCACAGGAATTTGCATCTACTGTGCCTGTTTTATATGAAAGGAAGCCTGTTTTTGACAATTGCACTGTCAGCATTTTATGGTAGTGGAAATCCCCAGTGCACTTTAAAGTAATGAGAAACCACAACAGCTCCCGAGATCATTGTCTATGATTTTAGCACTGTATTTCATGGTTAAGTGGACACTGAAGAAACTTTGAAATGGCTAAGAAACTTGTGTTTTATACCAGACAGTCTGACTGGAATAAGTAAATGTCAGCAAATTATTTATTCAGTTATTTATATCACTTTAACCAATGGATCATGGGTTATTATGAATTGTTGTACACATGTTGACAAATTATTATTTATACCAGCAACTAAAAAAAATTTTTAATTCCAGGACAGTTTATACACATTTCACACATATGTTATTTAAATATCCAAAGTCCTGTCTCATTTTTATTTGTAAAACTTTTTTAAAGTTTAAATACTTTAAACAGTCACCATGTCCAGGAAAGCCATTTCAAATGATAGCAGTTTAGTCTATTCCCACATACTTCCTAAAGAAAGTGATGCCTTCCTTCCTAAAATTATTACTCAACAAAATTCAAATGTGCCTTTCTATGCTGTGTGATGGTGACACTTAACAACGCAAACTACGTAATGTGCAACATATTAAAATAAAAGAAAACGCAAGGCAGAGAAAATCCAACAGATAACAAAATACAAAAAAATTCTAATATACATTGAGCAATAAAGAATAGCTCTCAACATCGCCAGAAATAATAAACAGTAGATGAGTGAAACTCAGGCGCCGTGATGAGTTTCTGGTCTAGCAGAACATCAGCTTATGGCTGAGCACAGGACACCTTAAGTGCAACATGACGTAGGAGCACTTAACAACCAGCTGGTGCCACTGGTCGTGTGCCATTGTGAGAGCTAACATGGTTCTCACAGGTGGGGTGCCATGTTGGTTCTCTGGCACAGACTCTGTTTAGAGAACCTACCTGTCTCGTTTCACTGTCTTTCCTGTACATATGGTGTTAAAGGATTGCGTGGCCACGTGGGGATTATTTTATCAACATCACTGTTAGACCTGATCCAAGAGTGTTCCAACATTGTTGCAGGCAACAGACATTTCCTGTATTTTGAACTGTAGATTTGTTTAGCTTCAGCTGGGCTATTGACTGTGAACATGCATTTCTTTAAAAGGATAATAACTATGAACGGCCATGTCTCCCACAGCCCCCTGGGGCTCAGCTTTAAAAAGCCCTCGTTCACTGACTGTTTATGGTGATGCCCTGGCTGGCTCAGTTTGTGCATTTTAGCTCTTTAGTTAAGCTGTTTGCATTAGATCTGATGCTGTCTTTTTTGCTGGCTTAGTCTTTGTTATGTATGATTTATTGTGTGGATGCACATTTATGCTTTTTTAAACTTGACTTTGTCCTCACAGAAACAAGTCTGTAATTTTTTTCTGGCCTCATTGACCTTCTCAGCTGAAGTGGGGTCAGTTTGAGGTGGTTGTGTAGGCTTGTTTTCTACTCCGGTCACTTTGTTCCACAGCTCCACCCTTTGTCATGTCACACTTGCTATACTGCTATGTTGTTTAAGTCCAGGCAATGCAATGTTGGTATCTAAACAGTGAGTGAAGTCCTTGAGGAACACAGGAGCTTTCATCTGCTGAAGCTGTTTCTACACGGTCAGCTCAGTTAACAACAGTGTATTAATGATCACATTAACATCAGTGCATGTAATGTGTGCACAGTCAGAAAAGTGGGAAGGTCCTTGTTAATTGAGCTGCACACACTGCTTATGATTTTAAAAATACTGTTTATTCCAGATGTTTCCATTCTGAGTGAACAAACGTGCACAAACATTCAGGAACAGGGAAATTATGCTGGAACCAGATTTCAGTAATTGTCATCATGTGTCTCCAAATATTATAAAACATTTCTGTAATAATCCAGAGCTCCTCCTGCTTGTTCCTCAGTGAACATGTGTTTTTTTTTTTATACCTTTGGAAGCTTTTCAATGGCTTAGTGTAAATTCTCAGTCAACACCTGCACCCCTTTTATGATGTTGTTGGTTTTAAATACGTGAACCTTGAGGTGATCTCGTGGGACCACGTCACTTTACTGTATGACTACAGTAGGTAACGTCAATGCAAAACTGACATAAACGTTTGGCCATGTTACACGTCTACAAACTCTTTTGCCTCAAATAACAACGCACAGACGTGAAGAAAAGTGGCCGGGTGGCTCAATGGGTAGAACATCAGGCTGGGCTGCAGAAGTCTCCCAGCTCAGATCGCAGCCCAGCCAGGTGTGTCCCTGAGATAGACACCCAGGCACCAGCGCTGTGTGTGGCTGCCCACTGCTCCCCCAGGGGAGGGGCCAAATGCAGGGAAGTAATATCCTTCTGGGGCTAATAAAGGACTATAAAAAAAAAAAAAATCAATCAGGTAAAGTGTAAAAGCAGAAGAGTATGTATCACAGGATGGCAGTGCTATAAAAGATTAAAAACAGACCATGCCTTTTTATGATTAATTTAAATATTTGATATACTGTAGTTATTTAGGTTTACCGTAACTATTTTGCAACATGACAGTTAACAAAGACAGTTTTCAAGTTAAGATTGTTCTATGAAAAGGAAAGAGGAAGTTACATCGTCAAAATGTTCAACAATGAAGAACAAGGATTGAATGATGTTAACCACAAGTCATGGTAGTTCCTTTTTAATCAGGAAGTGTGTATACGAATCTTTCATGCAATACAGGAGGTCATGGTAGGTAAAGCTGACTCAAATGGATGTTGGAAAGAGTCCAAACGGACAGTGTAGCAGGGTGTTGATGGGAAGCCATCCTGAAACGTCAGCAGAACAGCATCCAGGAACAAAGGGAAGTTGTTTTATGAACTCATGGTAGCTGAGGGAGGAAGACCTGGTTTCTGTTTCTGCTTTGGACTGTCTGCCACGGAATCAGTGTGTGGGAGTTTCATGCTCAAGTCTGGTTTAAACAGCACACAGACCTAAATAAAAGAAGTCTCTGACCACAATACAAAATGACTTAGAATTACTCATAACTGTGTTTGGATATTTGAAGTAATCTGGTCTATTGTAATATATGCAAGTATATTAGAGTATTCTCAGTGTTTTCACTGTTTTAATACTGTATTTCTGATTTTTTTTTTTACCAACTCCTATACAATGGAGTCGAGATGTGTATAGTTTTGTAATTACAGTCTGATGGTTTGTAGAGAAGGGGTCATCAGTTTGATTTCACATGGAGCCAAAATCTCACAGCCCTAATGCACTGTGGGCCAAGCACCCCTTCACCCAGCAAACCACTACATTTCTTTTACAGATATATTGTTCTTTTGAATCCTTTAGATTGGTACCAGACACACTGGCTGTATTTGGTCCATAGGCCACTAACTGATTCAGATAGTTTCAGCACTAATGTTTTGTTGTACTGAGAATGCATTTATTTGTTTAGCAAATGTCTTTGTCCAAAGCGACCTAGAAATAAGACAAAATTAGTTCTGTGCATTTAACCCATCCCCTGAGGGGGCAGTAGGCAGCCATTATTCAGCACTCAGGGAGATGGTGCTGAGGGTCTTACCTGGCAGTTGGGGATAGGATTCAAACCAGGAGATGTCCACCTCCCAGCCCCATGGGCTACCCACTGAGCCACTGAGCACAGCAGAATAAAAGACATTACAAAATATTTGTGTGTAATGCTTTCAGTTCAGTGGTTTGGGTGGATCCTGGCTTGAGAGTTCATTGTTAATGTATGGTATTACAGACTTTATATTGAATTATTGCTTTATGTTGAAAATTCAATGTGCATGATTGGTTGGTGTATGACTGGTACCTAAAACCAAGTAGATATTCCCTAGAAAGACTCAAAGTTTTAGGGTTAGAGTAAAAATAAATTAATAAATATAACTGTGCTTGTGTTACATGGAAAGGATGTGGTTTTCTGATAAAGAACTAAAAACTAGAACTTGAAAATGACACTTCCTCATTATCATTCACATACCTGAAAAACATGCCTGCACACATAAGAGTTCTGTATTCAAACTGATGAAAATTAGTTAACTATTCCTAGAGAAGTTAGTTTACTTCTGCTCTAAGTCAAATGTGTTTGGTTAATGGCATGAGTCATCTTAGTCATCTGAAACAATCAGTCAAAATAGCTACTCTTTAATGATGTTCATAAAAACATATACAGCCACATCTTCACAACAACATAACATTATACTATAACAGACTTCATAATAACATTACAGTATAACAGAATTCATGACAACGTTACACTATAACAACAGACAGCCATTAATTTTTTTTTATTCTGTACATTCACAGGCAGTGAAGCAGATTTGTTGAAAGTAGGCTTAACAGGAAAGCCTGTTGAGTCAGTGAATATATGAAGCCTGTCGAGTCAGTGAATATATGAAGCCTGTCAAGTCAGTGAATATCTGAAGCCTTTTGAGTCAGTGAATATATGAAGCCTTTTGAGTCAGTGAATATATGAAGCCTGTCAAGTCAGTGAATATCTGAAGCCTTTCGAATAAGTGAATATATGAAGCCTTTTGAGTCAGTGAATATATGAAGTTTTTTGAGCCAGTGTATATGACATTGTAAGTGAAGCTGCTGAACTATGTGATTTCAACAGCTAACAAAGTGGGCACTCCACACAATAAAATCTCATTTGTTGATTTTACTCAAAAAAGCATGGAAGCCGATCGCATCCGTCATGTTGAATCCACTGTACTTCAATAAATAAAGTACCTTCACTTAATTTGTAAGGCAATGCTTTTTCTGATACAAGCATGTGGAGATCCTGTCCTGTCCAAGTGTCAGATTCCCCCTCTCAGCCTCACGTTTGTGTAACGTGTACTTGCTAACCTTTCAGAAGGTGCTCGCAAGGCAGTGAGAATGTTTACCTGGAGGGAGTGTTACATTAACCCGGAATGATACCTGCATGGCCTCCCACATGGAAGGAGAGAAGTCTGCAGCTGAACGATCAAAGCAACATGCAGGATGAAGGTAGAGGGCGAGCTGAGTCAGAGCAATGTGGGGGAGGTAGAGAAGGATACAAAACCATCAGTGCCTATGAGTAATCCTGCTAGCTCTGAGGATAGAGTCTCAGAGGGAGCCAATGAATTAAACAAGTGTTTCAGCTGTTTTCACAAAGCCACCTCACTTGTCCCAGTTTACCAGCCCACACAATGGTACTTACAGTTTTATATAAATATACACACTATTCAAACTGCATAAATTGGCTGGAACATACACATAACCTCTTTACTGTGAAAATAATCTAAACACATCATAAAACGTACGTGATGCTTACCGGAACAAAAGTGCAATTTATCCTCTCCTCCGCTGTTGTCTGGCTTCATTCATTGGTATTAATTCTTCAATCAGCGTGTCAGCGTTTGCTTCTGTTTGTAAATTTTCAGCAGGTGACATGACAGACATGACAAAAGCATGGTGTCAGAAATAAAACCAACACAATGTGGGAAATTACATTATTATTATTATAGTTTCTTTTTCAATATCTACAATTTCCTGTGTAAAGCGCTTTTAGGCACACTGTTGCGAAAGGTGCTAAATAAAAATGAATTGAATTGAATTGAATTCTGCTCACCTGACATTACAGTAAGAATGTGTGATGAATGTCTCCTGATATTACAGTTTACTTTATATGCACTGCACACTTATACTAGGATATGTTTAGTTCTAAATTGGGTAAAGGCAGCTTATAGGATAGTTTGTGTTCCTGTCTTTTCACCCTCCTAGACTGTGAGGAGACATAGTTTTACAGCTTTTCTCATTGCTTGCTTTTATTATTAAATTATGACATGTTATTTAATTCAATTCAATTCAATTCAATTTATTTTTATATAGCGCCTTTCGCAACAGCATTTGACAGCAATTTAGACAATATTTAGACAGCAATTTTAATGTAAAACTGAATGCTTTAATCCAGATGAGTTTTTAAACTCACTTGTTTCACTCCTGTGTAAATATATTACAATAGACCAGATTACTTGTCATATGTTACAATAGACCAGATTCCTGTAGCAATCTGTCTGCCCAACAAGGCATAATGATCCACCCTGCCCTTCACAGTCTTTGGTAGTAATAAGAAATTCAATTAAATTTAATTAAATTAAATTTAATTAATTCATGAGTCTCATAACCCTGAGACAAGTTTGTAGGAAGTTTAATATTAATGTGTTACATTAAACTATACACATGGTGTGCTATAACACCATATAAATCTCATCAGCTCATGGTTACCTCCCACAGTGCAAAAGTACAGTACAGGTGAATAGAAAACTGTACATCACCCTTAACGTGTGCTACTGTGGCTGCATCCAGGATGTGCTCTGTGTTACACTTGTGTCTCGGTGAGATCCCAAGGTCCACATAATCTGTTTTACTTGTGCTGTATAAATTCTTGCCCCATTTCTGACCCATGGTGAGATAAACAGAAACTATTGAAACTTTCTTCCAAAGAAATGTTGGATTTTGGAGTATTGTTTGTACCTGCTGAAGCATTGATTGCTATCTATAATAATAATAATAATAATAATAATAAACATTTGTAAAAAATTTTTTTACAGATTTGTGCACCAGAGGACAGTTTTGGAATGGGGACATAGGACAATGTGTTCCCTGCTCAACATGTAAAGATTATCCCAAAACTCCATCATGTGAGACATGTGAGTGATTTCAGTTATTACTAACCTCACAAAATACTTCATTCTTGCTAAGTGCTGCATGCATTACGTGAAACCATAAGACAATACAAAGCATGCATTATATCAGCATATAACACAGGTGATTTGTTAGCTGGATTGTTTTAGCTGGATTGGCTCAGCTGGACTGGCTGAGCTGGATTGGCTCAGATGGATTGGCTCAGCTGGACTGGCTGAGCTGGATTGGCTCAGATGGATTGGCTCAGCTGGACTGGCTGAGCTGCATTGGCTCAGATGGATTGGCTCAGCTGGACTGGCTGAGCTGTATTGGCTTAGCTGGATTGGCTCAGATGGACTGGCTGAGCTGGATTGGCTCACCGAGAGGCTTCACATCTTCAGCATTGTGGGTTTGAATATGACCCTCAGCACTGTGTCTGTATTTGCCCCATGCGTTGTGTGCATTTCTTCTGTAAATCCAAAGAGATGCAGATCAGCTACAGGGCTTTGTCATGGGCTGGGCTCCAGGCCCACCCAACCCTGATGTTGTGAAATATCCTAGCTATGAAATTCAAAACCACAATTTGGGCTTAATTTATAAAAACGTTGAAAACCACAAATTTACAATATATAAAGAGGGGCATTGAAGGAAACTGTGGCCTCCAATGGCATGTGGTCGGAGAACCACCATGAAGAAAAAAAAGCCCTGTTAAAAACAACAGGGTGTGAAGCTAGGATGTAGTCCAGCCAGCTGTGGGGTTGCAAAATTTAAAACCGTTGGTAAGGTTGAAACTGCGGGTAAGATTTTGAAAGTGCTTAGTACTAGCATCCCCTCTACTCTCCAAAAAAACATTAAAATCACCTGTTAAAATGTTTGTTAGTGACACAAAATTGGGAGACTTCAACCAAAAAGGTGGTGCGGGACATGAGCCTGGTAAAAATAAACAGGGTACTTGGAAAACCTACATACTTCATTTTTTATATGGCTTGGCTACAATTTTCTAATTATTTTTGATTTACTTTGATAATTTTTTTTAACCATGTCTTGATTCAGCCTATACAGCTATATATGAAAAAGGTCCAACAGAAGCATGTGACCGGCCTTCTCAGTGTGTACAACATGGCTGCAGTGAAGTAATGACTCCATGACATCAGTTTTCTTCTCCATCATGGAGGTTGCCTTGAAAAAGGCTGTTTTATGGTTCATTGATGGCTCCGTAGTTGATGGGCCGCCCTTGTTTATCATGACATAGCTGAGGGTACCACCACAAATATGAAATGAAGTCACTGATGACAGAGACATGGAGATTTTAAGTAATTAATACAGTACTTTAATACAGTACAGAATTAAGTGTGTTGGCTCTTCGTGGGAGGTTCCAGATTTCTACACACCACTGAACATATGTAATGTTAACGGCTGTCTGTCTGTCACAATATTACTCACGAACTAGTGGGCCTGGGACATGAATCTTTGTCTCTTTAAAAGCATATTGACCTGATGTGTTGTGCTACTTCAAAACAGTTTAGGTAGTGAAACATGGTGAGCACTATACTGGAAGGGGGTCCTGGCAAGCCCATCTATTGCCCAGTCAGCACACATACGTCGGTGAAACTTTAGTGAATTAAAGGTGATTGTGTTCCTTTTAAATATGTAGCTTATTTTTTAAGAAAACATTGTTTCGTTGCCACTACACAGTCCCAATGTAAACTGAAATTTAACACCGACCATTCTAAACACATTTAAGTGATATAGTGGGGATGTATAAATGCTTACAATTCTCCATCCATTACCAAATCATTTATCCCAGTTGAGGTTATGGGGGGCGTGGAGTGGCCAGGAGCCTATCCCAGGAAGCCTAGAGTGCAGGGCAGGGGACACTCCAGACAGGGTGCCAAAACATTGCATGACAAGCACTCAAGGGCAATTTGGAGTACCCAGTTCACCTAACCAGCATGTCTTTGGGGTTGTGGGAAGAAACCATAATGGGAGGAAACTGGAAGACCTGCAGGAAAGCCATGCAACAAGTGGAGAGCATGCAAACACCATACACAGGTCATACACACAGTGCTTAGAGTCAGATTTGAACCCACAACCCTGGAGATGTACCCCAACTGTTAAAATCTAGCCAGCATTCATTCATTCATTCATTCATTCATCGTCTATACCACTTCATCCTGTGAATGGTCACGGGATCCCTGAAGCCCATCTCAGGAAACAGAGGGCTCAGGGCAGGGGACACCCAGGGCGCGCGCGCACACACACACACACACATACACACACCCACCCACCCACCCCAATCAACCTAACCCGCATGTCTTTGGACTGTGGGAGGAAACTGGAGAACCCGCTACCTGAACATTCATTTTTTGTAATTTTCTGTCTTTTATAATTTCCATTGTTCTCATGTTATCAAATTATGAAATAGTGTTCGTTTTCAGCTTAAAGATTTGTTTCTTCTTCTTGTCCCCTTTGTTAGTAGTTTTTGACTAATAACAAACACTTCCTGTAAAAGACACATAGGATGTAAGTGCTGTAATGACTGCCCTGAATTCACAGGTGTAGCCCCAGAAGATCATTCTGATGGCTGGAAACTGGCTGCCATCACCAGCTTCTCTGCCCTGGCTGTCTTACTGGTGTTAGGAGTGCTGCTATTAGGGGTACTTGTACATCGGTACAGGTCCCGGAGGAGAACCTTACGTGGTAAGAAGGTTTCCTCATATTAGGTTGACCAGACCCTTTCCTAAGAATTATTAATCGCTCTCTGTGTGCTGCTTCCCATTGTCAGTTTTATTCACATGAGAAATAAGGTGGGGGTTAATCTATTACAGGTATTACTGCCACAAGCTCATTAATAACTGCCGGTGGGCATATTCACATTTATATAACATTAAAACACAATTATTAAAATGTGAACTGAAATTTTAACACTGTGAGTCACTTCATTTTAGTTGCCTTCACTTATAATATTTATACAGTTTGTTGCTGTACATTCTGTATGAGATGATTGAAGAGATGATTGAAGGATTAAGAAAAAATATAAAATTACAGTATTGAGTTTTTTTTTTTACTATTTGAGAACCCATAAGAAAGAAATGGTTCACAAATCTGAATTAACTCATTTAGTAGTAAGCAATATAATTTATATTATATAAGCAGTGACTTGGGGTCATAAAGTATCTAAGCAAATAACTTAAATGAAACCTAAAGTACCCTCTGCTACACAATTCTACATAATATGTTGCAGTCAGGGGAATTCCTGCTTCTGAACTGGCAGTGAAATACAGCAAAGGCAGCATCATGAATGGCCCACAGTGCTGTCAAGGGAAACCACAGCAACTGTGTACTGAGTGATGCTCAGAAGTATCCCTTTGTGTCTAGAGTTCTAAAATTAAACATGCAAAATTCTAAAGCCAGCTATATAACTGCATACATATGTTTAGTTAGTTGACAGGAAATATCCTGAGCAAACAAGTAGTGACCTCATCTGGATTATAACCAGAAGTGCATTTATAGTGATGTGAACATGTGACTGTGCAGGCACAGACACTGTGTTGGACAGGCAAGGCGGGCAGCCGTCTGGGGCCTCAAGCCGGGAGGGGGCCTTTGAGGGCAGTCTATATATTCCAGCAAATCTACAGAAATCGCCTTGGAGCATTTTGCGTAGGGCCTTCGGAGTCTGTAGAACCATCGCTGCATGCAGGCCAAGGGATTGTCCTATATAGGCAGACCACATCACACTTCATTTTAGATAATCTCGTGTTCTGACTCACTACAGATTTTAATGTTCCAACGTATCAAAGGGTTTAGCTGTGTTACTTTTTAGAACATGTAAACATGAGCAGGGAAATGGAATATACTGCAAAGGAACAAGCGCACTTCAAACAACATTCGTATTCTTTCAAGCGCTTGATCAGTATGTGTTTTCTTTAATGATAAATCTGAGTGTCCTCGTTACATGATGTCATCCCTGATCAAAAGACATCATCATTGCTGATGCCTGCATGTAATAAGATGCTGACATGAACAACAAAAAAAACAACTACTTTTAAGTGGTATTTCTTACAAATTATATGGTCTGAACTGACACACAAAATTCAATTGGAACATGTGGTAGATTTTTCAAAACCAGTTCATTTTATATACTGTACAAATATGTATATACATTTAATTGAGGAGAAATAAAACATTTACTGTCCTTAACTGTTTTTTTTCTTTTATTGTCCAGAGCCTATTGAAGAAACCACTGGACCTCTTTATCAAGCCTAGGCATTTGAGACGGTAATCCCACCTTTCATTTTGGTTTGCTTTTTCACATTAAAATATGCACTGAAATTCTTACATTTACAAACGTTGTATATACTTACCTGGGGTAAACACATTAACTATATCATCATCACCACCATGAACATTTTAACTAACAAATACACCGTATATCACTAATTAGTAATGGAGTCCATATATTAAGTGTAAATTTAATTACATGAGTGTATGGTCACACCCATAAGTACATGAAGTACGCATTTAACCCAACAGAAACTTGCAATCAGCTAAGAGCATTAAAACATTCCCTGTGCACCCACCCCCAGACACTAAAGAACAGAGAAGGCAAAACCGTTTATTAAGCTTGCACAAACATTCAAAAAATAAAAATGTCGAAAATGTGGTAAAACCAAGGTGAATTTTTTTCTCAACTACCACAGATTTAAATTACTGTCATGTAATGAAGCATAATTGTGTTCATTTAAACTACAAGTGCAATGAGTCTAAAATCAATAAAGCCAGACACAAAAACACACTGCGTTTATTTTGCTAACGATGTCACATTTCCTGTGTACGAAAAGCAGTTATCTTTGGTTTGTATGAATGGCCTGAGCGCTTTCCATGAAAAACTGAGCTATCACATCTGTTGTGCTTCATGTCTGTTATGAATGATCCCTGTTCATCTTTACTTTGTGTGGGAATCTCTGTGAGTGAAGGAAATTTGGTTTACTGTAGACACTTTTGATAAATCAGATGTAGTACTATTTTTAAATTAATATTTTAAAATATACAGTATTTTTTTATAATACATTATACAACAAAAAAGAAATACTATTTAAAAAAATTTTTAGTTTTACAAAAATACAAAAAAAAATTTGTAGCAATGCCCATAGTGTTATTTTTAAAACTTGTAATTTCATTTACAGACTTTCTGTATCCTGTATATAGTGTTTTGCTTTTTCTGTTTCACAAGGCTATGAGACGTGTAGAGAGGAGCGAGCAGCCTTTTACCCTCAGTTTTAGTCTGTTTAGCCAGTAATGGTTCAGTTGTGAATCTTCTGATTTACCTTGAATTTTCATTATCTTTTTCATATCTACAAATCTGTTTTGTACCAGAGTGTTAAAGAAAGTTACTTACATTTTGGTTATTTTTTGTACAAACGTGTCTGACGTGTACTTTTATATGCACAAATAAATTATGACATAGCCAAAAACCTGACAGGTTATACAATTTCTACTTCAAAATTAGTCAAATTGAACTTTTTAATGTAACTCGGCATGCGCGCTACCGGTCAAAAGGTCTGGAACACCCCCATTTTTCCAGTTTTTATTTAAATATAAGCAGTTCCAGTGAATAACCTGAAATGGTACTGCCAGAGGTGGACAACAAAGCATGGGTTAACAAAAACTGAAAAATAATGTACAAGTTACACAAAAGGCATGTTTCAGAGAAGAGGTAATGTGTTAAGACCTGACAGCTGTCCTGCAGTAATTTAATTTAATTAAGCCTTGAACGTTTATGCTGACAATTCCTACAAGTGTCCCAGCCTGATTACTTACAAGCCCTCTGTCTGTATAAAATCAATGTTGGAACAGATGGTGTTACTACACCCTCTTAAGCAATATTTGGACAGTATTGTACTACAGGAAGTAGTGCATTGCTCTGAAAATGGTGAGAAAAAGGCAATTACATAAGGAAGACAAACAGACCATCACAACCCTTAAATGTGTAGTTCTTTCCTTTAGAGAAATTGCAAAGTCTGACAGGAAGAGGCCTAGCAGACCCAAAGTCACAAGAGAATCAGAAGACTGTTTCTGAGAGTCAAGAGCTTGCGTGACAGGCAGCTCACAGCAGAACAGCTACAAGCACAGCTTAACACCGATAAGCAAAGTAAGCAAGTCTCAGTTTCATCTGTGAAGAAAAATGTCGAGCTACAGATTTGGCATGTTGAATGGCAGTAAAACAGCTGTTGCTAAGATGGCAAAATAAGAAAAAGAGGCATGTCTGGGCTACGAAGCACCCCCAGTGGACTTCTGAAGACTGGATGACGATCTTACGGGCCAACAAATCAAAATTTGAGATCTTCGATTCATCCTGCAGGGTTTTTGTATGATGTCAAGTAGGCAAAAGGATGCTTCCTTTGGGTGTAACACCAACTGTCAAACATGGAGGAGGAAGCGTGATGGTCTGGGACTCTGGGGTTTTGCTGTTGTTTGAGTCGGCGACTTGCAACCCTGAACCAAAACTACTACCATGGCATTTTGCAGCGCCATTCGGTACCCTCTGGTGTACACCTGGTTGGTCAGGGGTTTATCCTACAGCAGGATAATGACCCAAAGCACCTTCAGGTTGTCAGAACTATCTTAGAAGAACAAGACGATAGGCTTCAGATCATGGAATGTTCAGCATTACGTCTTACGTTACGTGTTACGTCTCTAGACGTAAACCCCATTGATCTGGTTTGGGATGAACTGGACAGAAGGGCAAAAGCAAAGCAACCTACAAGTGCAACTCATTTGTGGGAACTTCTGCAACAGCGTACATTTTAGAAGTAATTCCACGAGTGTGTTTGGCCGTTATATCTGCAAAAGGTGGCTACTTTGATGAGTCAAAAATTTAGATTACATTTTGTTACAGAAAACAATTTCATGATTTCTTTTGGGTGTTCAATTGTTTATTTGTTCTATGCTTTATTTTCAGAGTTCATTGAGACATTAAACTGTGTAAATTACAATAAAAACTGGAAAAATGGGGGTGTTCTAAAAGTTTTGACACGTACTGTATATATATGAGCATAATACACACACACACACATATATATATACACACACGCATCATGTGTGTATTGTTTAACAAAAACTGGATAAATTAGGGAAGTAATCAGAACTGCATTCTTACATTTTCCTCTTTATTTTCTTCAGTGTTCTTCAACGGAATGGAAGAAAAGGAAGAAATGGGTTAAATGTCTGCTTTTCCTTAGAAGCTGGTGTACTGATCACTGATGTTGTTGTAGCAGAATTTAATTTATTGTGTATGTGTATGTCTAGTCATCACTGTGGATAGTGCCCAGGGTGCACTGACACTGAAACTCCTAATAGCAGGCCTGGCAGACACCCTGACATCCTTCTGGGAGAAGAAAGGAAGAAAACCTCAGTTTCCAGTAACTATTCTGCCTTTTGTGAAAAGAAAAATGAAATGATCAGAGACAAGGTGTGATAATCCAGGTAACAGATATTGTAGTGCTAACTGGATGATTGTTTTACACGTACTTTTTCAAACCAACATATTATTCCATCTTTTAGGTTATATGACAGTTTATATTGCCTTAGGAATGTATGTTTAGTGGTTAGAAGGGAATTACAGCAGAATGATTGAAACTTTCCATTATCAATGTTTTCCGTATTTATGTTATTTATCATGTTAAACTTTAAATGTTCTTCCATAAGGTTCTTTGTTAAATCTCACACAGTATCAGAAATCAGTGGCTTTTCATTCATTCATTCATTCATTCATTCATTCATTCATTCACCTCGAAGATATCTGGTAAAGCAATATAGACTTCTTCGGAATTTCCATTTATAACAGAAAACCTGCCAAGGTGCTGAATCCCGAATGAAAGGGTAATGCAGTCTGAGATTTGTTGAAAACACAGTGGTTTATAACTACCTGCTTATTTACACTGTTAGGGGAAGATAGAAATTAATTTTTAAACAAGAATACACAGATGTTAACGTGTAAATGGTAAAACAAGAGCATTGTTCCTCATTTAAGTTTCAGATAGCATAGAAATTATTTGGGATATTTATTTAATATCTTGAATTCTTGTAGCGTGTAGTACTATATTGTATTAGGTTTTGAGTGTATGTGTGTAACAATAATCTAAAAATGTCAGTTTATCACCTTATTAAGTTTATTAGCAATTACAAGTACCATGACTAGTCAGTACAATAATGAAATAAACGCTGCTTTTTGATAGATTTTATCAACTTCTGCCTTTCTAAATGTAAAGTTGTGAATGGGTAATTTAAAAAAGGTATTTTTATAATATAATTCTGCTGTCTGTTTTTTGGGGTGTTTTTTTCTCCCAAGAATTCTATGAACATAATGTTTTCCAAGAATGTCTTGACTTAAACACATTGTGCCTTCAGATTTTGTCCTTGAATGTATAACAAAATTTTTTTATAAAACAAAGACCTTGTTTTCATTCTGTCTGTTTCAGTGCTTTCTCTGCTTACAGAATGGCTGTGTTGGACTAGCAACACCTGAACACATGAAAAGTGTAGAAAATTTTAGGCGTACATCTGTCAGACAGTACATACGGCAGTGCTTGAAAGTTTGGGAAACCTTTGGAATGTTCAAAATTTTTGCATAAATGTGATTATCAGATATTCAGAAAAGACCTTAACTTTAGTAGATAAAAAGAATCCAGTTAATAATAAACGTTCCCGGTGTGTTGAACGCATCAAATTATGAATTTTTTTTGTTATATTTTTTGTCATATTTACAAAATATAGTTGGTCAGTGAGAGCACTGAAAACGTTTTCTTTTACTTTTGTCAGTTACAAAAAGGTTTTTTTATACAAAGGTTTACACAGATTTTTGTTTTTATTGCATTTTAGAAAATTTACATTTGTGGAAACTGGATTTATATATTACATGGTAAGTTAGTTTCTGTCTAAAAGAACCCTTGCTGATGCAATAAGACCACTGTATTTTGATGCTGTGCTCAAACGTGCTATGCACTGTTTATTTAATTACTTGCTGTTTTAACATTAAACAGCTTTCAGCAGCCTCCCTTTGTTAGTAGAGAATGGCTTTTCCCTCACCCAGGTTCGCTCCTACACAGCTGTTTCTGTTTCGGTTAATGATTGCATTTCAAACTACATATTATATTGCTGATCATCAGTACATGTTTGGTATAATTGTTAATTGTTTAACATATGGGACAGCAATTTGGTCTCAGTCTTTAAATCCCAGCTCATATCCTGTTCCCTCAATTTAACATGCACACTGTGTGCGATGTTTCTGGTGTACAGGTCCTTGTGTATTGTGTTTATTGGCATTTACTTTTACTTCTGTCCTGATGCCACTTGTCTCCCTACATGCCCAGTTGGTGTCCTGCATGGCTACCATCTGAACATTGAGTCAGAGCTGCTGACCTCAATGGAGTCCTGTGGATATAGCCTTTACCCAGGGCATGGTATCAGTTTGCAGAGCTACACCTAGACCTGGCACATGGGTGAAGTTCATATTCAGTCCATGTGGGGTTGGGCAGCTGGGGAAGCTTGAACCCCCAGAGGTGTTTTCCCCCTTTTTCACATTGTGGTGTTATTGGCTCATCTCCTCTAGTGTCATCTGGCCTTTACTTTGTGTTGGTTTATATACCTACTCCCATAAAATGCCTTGGAGCATTTGGCTGTGAACACTATAGAAATAAACTGAAGTGTGGTAGGCCAGCCGCTTCTGGAAACTGACAGCTTTTTTTTTATGTGGAGACTAAGAGGCACAATGTATTTCACCGGAGTCATAGAACCTTATAAATAGCTAAGTCACTGTTTCCAGACTCATACATTTCAACAATGTTCTTTTTTAAGTTATTTAAGCAGGTTTGATTACAACATAATGTGTTGCTTGTTGAGAGCTTTTAAACTATTTCATGTTGCAGACATGGTTCTATGTAAGTCAGTCAGTCATCTTCCATACCGCTTTTTCCTGGTAATGGTCGCGGGGAAGCCTGGAGCCCATCCCAGAACACATAGGGCGCAGGGCAGGGGACACCCAGGGCAGGGCGTCAACCCACGCAGGTTCTATGCAAGTGATGTTTAGATCCTACAGGCACTACAGTACTGAAGCCTGGGTGTGCTAGGTCAGACTGAACTCAGCCATTAACTAAGTTTAGTTATTTGGTTGATTGAGTAACTAAGGGAGGCAATAAGCTTGTCGCATAGGAAACAAACGAATCTGATTGGGCTTGTCATAAATGAAGTGATAATTTAAAAACTTTTCCCAAACTCTTAACTCAGGTAGTGTTTTCTTACATTTAATTTAGCTTTAAGATTTAAAACAATGAAGTGTAAGAAATTTGCAAAAGCAGGTAATCGGAAGAGGGGGGCGGTAAATATTTTCTGTTTCAGGTTATCATATAGAAACCACAGTATCTTAAACATAAACCAATATCAAAAATTCAAGACAGTTTTTTTGTAAATGAAACACTTCAATTATATCAGTATATACACCAGAAATATACAACAGAAATATATTTTTGGATGTGAATTAAATATTTGTGACTGTCTATGCAAAAAGGCTGGCCGAAATTACAAAAATTCAAATGCAACAGTTTTACTACAGACTGCCAATCATCGGTATTGCTCGGTACAGAAACAGGTGGCTATTGACCAGTGGTTTAACATGAGCTGACATTTACCCATCATGCTTGAGCACGATATGTAATGCACACATGTGCTATCTGTGCAGGTAGAAAAATGTCTGCTTTATTAAATAAAAAAGGATACGCTTTGATTTTACATATTTTTTGGAATGTAATTTATTTCTATTTAGGGTGGACTGTCCTTATGTAAACAGAACTCCCAAAACCCCTGTATCAGCCTCAGAAATGGGCACCAACCCAAAAATTCCTATCAGTGCATCAGTAATTCTGACATATTCTGATTCAGCATGACTTAGACCACAGGCCATGAAAAGATCGTCGAAGTATTCCTATCCCATTAATACTTGTGATTCTTTAGGAAGATGTACATCACAGGAATCACCACAAAGTATTGAGAAAATGGTTGAAAACAATTTGCAAAACAAAATTATATTCTGTACATTTAAATTTTCTTAATTCAGTGTTGTACATCAAACAAAAGGTCGGTAGCAGAGAAGTGAACATGGACCAAATCACTGACTGTAACTATACCTTCACATTTAGCAGTGAGCGCAGTTCTCAAGCAGAAAGCCTCCAAATTGTGCATCTGCACACAGTGCTGTGTGTTTGCTGTTGCATGGGTGTAATATAACAATATGTAAGATATAATAAATGTGATTGTTCCCAGATAAAACAGCCAGGACTGGACAATCAGGAGCAACAAAAACATCTTTAACATCACTGGAAATTAAGATCGAGGTTTTAAGACCAGACCATCAGACTTCAGACTATAGACTACAAACCTTCACCACAGACCTGCAGAGTCCAGTATGCAAAGTGACAAGGGTCTAGAGTTGGAGGGAGGATGGATTTTATATTTTGTGAAGATAAGTGTGAACAGAACACTCTCCATTGTGGACACCCACAAGGCTGCAGGTCCAGACAACATTCCTGGTCATGTGTTGAGGTCTGGTGCTTCACCTCCCTCCCTCCAGGACATATATGACACCCATCTTAACCGAAAAGCAACCAACATCATGAGGAACAATCAGTTCACCCTCCTACCATCTGACAGAAGGTATCACGCCTGCTCCTTCTGACTTAAGAATAGCTTCATCCACCAGAGAAAAACAACTTTTCAATTTTTCCTTATGTTTAGTACATACTGTGGGTGTAATAAATATTGAACATGCCACCATTTTTCTCAGTAAATATATTTCTATAGATGCTATTCACCTTAAATTTTCACCAGATGTTGGTAACAACCCATGCAATCTACACATGCAAAGTAATCAAACCACAGATGTCCATAAATTATGTGTAATAATGTGAAGTGACACAGGGAAAAAGTATTGAACACATGAAGAAAGGGAGGTGCAAAAAGGCATGGAAAGCTAAGACAGGAGCTGAAATCAATCAGTAATTAGAAAGCAATCCTGCCCCCTGTCAGTGCACATTAATATCAGCTGGTTCAGTCCCAACTGATGGCCTGTAAAAAGGTGTCTCATTACCAGGGTGTCACTTAAGAAACATCTCATCATGGGTAAAAGCAAAGACTCAATCAAGACTTTCATTGGTTACAGAAGGATTTCAGAACTTCTGAATGTTCCAGTGAGCACTATTGGGTCCATAATCCGGAAGTGGAAAGAATATCATTTCACCATAATCCGGCCACAACCAGGTGCTCCTTGCAAGATTTCTGACAGAGGAGTGAGAAGAATTATCAGAAGAGCTGTCCAAGAGCCAAGGACCACTTGTGCAGCGCTTCAGAAAGACCTGAAATTAGCAGATACAATATTTTCAAAGAAAAGAATAAGTAATACACTCAGTTGCCATGGCCTGTATACACACTCAATTCCATTCAATTCAATCCAATTTAATCCAATTTATTTTTATATAGTGCCTTTCGCAACAGCATGCCTCAAAGCGCTTTACAGAGAAAGTTGAAGAAATCAATAC
>JABJVR010000561.1:0-20896 GCA_025773905.1 Chitala chitala | reverse complement strand
TTAAATCTCTCCACCAGTCCTGCTGACTGTGGATGATACGCACAATGATGTTTTAACTCAATTCTAAAGATTTTACTGATTTGTTCAATTACACTGTTTACAAAATGTGTGCCATTGTCACTGTATATTTTTTCTGGTATCCCGAACCTCGGGATGACGCCGGTCACCAGCGCTTTTGCTACAGTGAGTGCATCCGGTAATCATAGACACGCTTTCAATTATTCCACGTGGACCAGGTGCTTTGTGTGTGTTTATGCCCTTTAATATTGTCCTCACCTGATGTTGTTGAAGGACTAGTATGGGCTTGTTGTCAGCTGGTTTGACGACTAAAGTGGTCAGTCCTCTCTTGGTGTCGAAGTTCGCAAAGAACTGGTTCAGAACTTCAGGCAGTGTGGTGTCATAATTTGGAAAGAGTTTGTTGGTTTTATAGACCATCAGCACCTTGATGCCATTCCACATGCTGTGAGAATTGTTGCTGAACTGATTTTTGATGTGCTACTTGTATTCATACTTTGTGTTCCTGATGCTTCCGTGAAGTTTCCCTCGTCACTTCACTGTAAGCTTGTCTCCTGACCTCAACTCTTCATACCATTCCCCAAGTCAGTGTTTCCCAACCTTTCTTGAGGCATGGCACATATTTTACATTAGGAAAATCCCACAAAAAGAAAATAAAATGAAATATAAAGATCACTGGATAATTAGATTGGATAATTTCCCACGGTACACCTGATGATCTCTCACTGGTTGGGAATCACTGTTCTAAGTAATGTTCCTACTCTGATGTTAAACCACAGCTTCTGATTAGGAAACAGCTTTATTGTCCTGTGTGTTGTTACAATTTCTCTGCAAAAATACATATATCCCAAAATTGAGCCAGCATAGTCCACCAGATCCTTCCCTCTTCCAAACAGCTCCAGATCTGTGTTATCATACCAGTCATGTAACTTTGAGGTAGCTTCCTCACTCTACAACTGTACTGTTTTGATAGTTGGTTTTTCTCTACAGATGTGTGGTCTGTAAGCTGGAGTTAGAGAGAAATATGGTCTGAGGTATGCCTTGACAGCTCCCAGTATATTTGTGTAGCCATGGTCTAGCGTTTGAGTCTCTCTTGTGAGAAAATTCACATTTTTATAAATTTTAGATATGGCCATTTTCAGATCTGTCTGGTTACAGTCCCTTGCTATGATGATCATTCCATCCAGGTGCATCATCAGCTGTTTGTTGGTGGTCAATTGGCATTTCCAGTGCTAACTTAGCCCTAGCTTGCAGGGATATGTAAACTTCCATAATTATGATTGTTGTGAATTCCTATGGGACAAAGAACAGTCTGCATGGTGTGTGTCTGCCATGTCTATGGCTGTGCACCATTTGTTGTTCACAAATATACATAGTGCTCCTCTGTTCTTCCCTGAGTCCCTCGTTTAGTCTGCTCTGTGAATGGAGTAGCCAGCCAGCTCGATGGCAGAGTCTGGGATGTTCTGGTTCAGCTAGGTCTCTGTGATGATCGTCGTATAGTAAAGTATCCTTCTTTTTCTAATCTCATCCATGTTGTTGAGGAGAAACGTGGAGTTAGCCAAAAACAGGCTTGGTAGCGCCAGTCTGTATGGGTTAGTCTTTACCTTCACACATAGGCCTGCCCACTTACCTTGCTTTTGCTACCTCTGACATTTTCGTCACCTGGCTACAAGGATGACAACCCTGGAGAGCTCTGATGTGCATAGTGTCTCCAGGGGGATTAAGGTGGTGAAGTCAACACTGAGATCTTCATAGTGTTCACCAATGAACAATAACTGAAAATAAATTGCATGTAATCTAAGCTAACATTGGTGCTTTAGTTAGCAGAGTAACAAACAAAACAAAAATAAGGCGAGCTGAGTCTATGTGCAGGAAGGGATTTATTCCAAAACACAAAGGCTTAATACACGAAACCGTAGCATGGACTTGGATCATTTAACAACAATACAATAATACAATGACTGGCAAGGAAGTGAACACAGTAAAGGGCTTAAATAGACATGGAGAAAAAGTGAGGACAGGTGAAGTACATCAAGACATTAAACAACTAATTATCCAATTACAATGACTTTAACATGGAACCAAAAGGACGACATCTAGGGAACATGAAGCATGACAAGGGGCATGACACCTACTCTGAAGACTTTGTCCATGGTCCTCAGCAGCATGCACACTTTGGTTGCAGCCTCCATAAACATATGCCAGTCGGTGCTATCAAAACAGTCCTGGAAAGTAGAGATGCCCCTTGCTGGCCAGGTTTTTACCTGCCTCAGAACTGGTTTAGAGCACCGGACTAGCTGTCTGTATGCTGAAATTAACTTGACAGAGATGTGGTCTGAGTATCCAAGGTGGGGGCAGGGCTCTGCCCAATATGCATCGGAGATATTTGTGTAGAAAAGGCCCAGTGTGTTTTTCCCCCTTGCTGCAAAAGTCTACATGTTGGTGGAATTTAGGGGGCACTGCCTTGAAATTGACATGGCTGAAATTTCCAGCAATAATAATACAATAATTTACTCCTCCGACACCATCATTAAATTTGCTGATGACGCCACCTTGGTCGTCTTAATAAATGGAGGGGATGAGTTGGCATACAGGGAAGAGGTAAGGGCACTGTCAAAGTGGTGCACAAAAAACAATTTGACCATAAACACCATGAAAACTAAAGAAAAGGTGATTGATTTCAGGAGGAACAAGACGGACCCTTCTCCACTCCATATCAATGGGGACGAGGTAGAGCGGGTCCCCACTTTTAAGTTCCTGGGAATCACTATCTCCCAGGACCTCTCCTGGACAGAAAACACCACGGCAGTTGTCAAAAAGTCCCAGCAGGGACTGCATTTTTTAAGGCTGCTCCGTAAAAGTAATCTCCAGGGAAACTTGTTGGAGACGTTCTATCGTTCCACCATTGAAAGTGTATTGACATACTGCGTTACTGTGTGGTATGCTGGTTGCTCTGCGGCAGACAAGAAGACACTTCAGAGGATTATAAAAACAGAGAGAATCATCAGATGTCTTTTGCCTTCTCTGAAGGCCATTGCCAATTCAAGATGTCTGAGCAGAGTCAGGAACATCCTGAAGGACAATATGCACCCTGGACACGAACTGTTTGCTCTGCTGCCCTCTGGGAGGAGATACAGGAGCCTAAACAGCAGAACTAACAGACTTAAAAACAGCTTTTTTCCCTGGGCGACCCGAGCTGTGAACACTGCTAACCCTGTGCAATAATTTTATATATTTCTGATTTTAAATGATAATTACGTGCAATACTTTTATCTGTGCAATACTTTTATCTGTTTTAAATTTTATCTATTTTTAAATTTTATATGTTTTACAATTTAACTTTTAACTTTTTTTGTGTGTGTGTGTGATGGCGGGTGATTCTTGTCTTAAGTGTTGCACCTATCAGATGTTGCACATCTAATTTCATTGTATCTGTACAATGACAATAAAGCAAATTGAAAAAGTCTGCATGGGTGGGACTTCTCTACTTCACTGAGGGTTCAGTACAGTTAATTTAGCGCTTCCTTAGTGTTAGCGCTAGGAGGGACATATACTGCAATTATAAGGACAGTGGTAAATTCCTGCAGTAAATAAAATGGCCTGCATCTAACAGTCACAAATTCCATCAGTGAACAATAGCTGGAGACTAAAACAGAGTTCTTGCACCATTTTGTGTCAATATAAAATACACAGACCGCCGCTGTGAGCTTTACCACTCAGATTAGCATCTCTGTCTACGCTGAACGTAGCTAGCTCGTCTAGCTAAATGGCGGCATTCAGAACTCTGCTGCTGAGCCACATCTCAGTGAAAATGTGAAGATGCAGCATTCTCTGCATTCTCGCTGGGTAGCTCTCTGTAGTTGAATATAGTCCAGTTTATTTTCCAGGAATTGTGCATTTATTAGTGTGATGGATGGGATAGCTGGCCAGCTAGGATTTACTTTCAGCCTACTATAGACTCCTGCCCATTTTCTTTGCTTCTTTTGCCTCGTGTACCACTTTTGGTGTTCCTTCCCTCGACCAGCACCATCAGGTGACTGCGACGGCTGAGGGTCTGATCTCCGCAGCAGGCTGAGGCCTTGTACTGTTCTCTGCAGATCGTGGTCTAGTTTTCTTAAAGGTGGATATCATACTTGTAAAAGTGTCTAGTGGTGGTAGGTGTATACATCTGTTGTTCTGATGTCCATATGCTAAAAATTGAGGTGCAAACCCAGCACATAATCAGAATTAACAACACAAAGCTACCACAGCCATACAGCCATCTTGCTTTTTTTATTTGAGAGAACAATTTGTAAACAAGAAAACAATACCTGCACAAGAGTTTGAAATAAACACAGGCAAACCAGGAAAGCACATAGGACCAAACAACAGGATCAAATACAAAGGAGACAGGAAACTAGAACTAGGTGCAGTCGATAAAATGGAACTGTGAAAAATGGGAACAATGCTAACAGGCTAGATGTACATAGAGGAAACTAGACAAGATAGAAATATAAAATATAGCAAGGAAACTAGAAAAGAGACAAAGAACAGGGTAACATCTGAAAACGTCAACGTGAAGGAGGGGGTGTGGCCCAAAAAAAGGGCTGACAACTCAACTATCATAGGAGGGTCCTTACTAGTTTAACACTAAAACATTATGATGGTGTTGCTATTTCTTTTATCCATCTCCAGGTGTTATATAGCCATCTTTATAACGAGAAATGCATAATTCTGCCATAAGTAAACTTTATAAACATCATTAAAATGTGCTATAGGCTTAAACTGTATTTCTAGTAATGTGTAGGTGATCAATTATTGGTGAATAGTGCTTGTTTATCAGTTGTTAAATTTCTGTACTAAATGAAAATTGTAACAAAGACTCACAGAAACAGGATTCCTCTGTGCAGAGTGGGTTCTTTTATTTAACCAGTTTAACACAGTCAGGTAAGGGCAAGGCAAAATTGTGGTCCGAAGGTCAGGCAATGGTCGTGTATCAGAGGGGGTCAATCCGAGACGAAGACGGGGAAGAAGACCACGTGAAGGGCAGGAACCGGTCCAGATCGGGGATGGAGAAACACAGCAGGGAGAGAAACACACAAGACAGGTCAGTTTGCAAATGCTTGGTAATGGCATGGAGGCTCAATACTTGGCGAAGCACGGCTGGTGCGCTGATGTATATATAGGTTGGTTTCCGATGACTCAAGTCTGATGGTTACTGATTGTGGGGTGTGACAAAAATGTATTTTTCACTAATCTGCTGTATGTTGCAGAGTATAACACAGCAGTTTCCTCATCTTAAATCTGTTACATTACAGACTCAATTTTTCTGTTCTCTTGACAGGAAGTTTATATTCTGGTCTATGTGGAGTGTGGCAACATATCAGGCTTGAGAATTTGTTGCTTTAGCCATAAGAAGAAATGATGATTATAGACATGATAACCTTATAATCCATTACACTGTTAATGCAAAAGTTTCAACATTTCCCTTATCCGCCTCATCCATTCATCTTCAGAGTAATGTAAAATTTACCCTAGCCTTTTACAGTAGCATAATTTTTTCGGAGCTTACAAAACATTCCACATTGTAGTGCAATTTTTGGATGCCCAGTGCCTGAATTTTTTTAAGTAAAATAAAAATTGTTCATGTAAGTATAGCACATTGTACACTAGAAAACATCATGAATGCATCATGAATGCATTATAGCCTAATTCTTACAGATAACTGGTTAGGTAGCTAGTTATGACAAGAAGAGGATAGGAACCTGTGGACAGAGCAGTAATGTGGACTGCTAATAGGTAGGTGACTAAAAGAAGGAGGTTCTTTTGGAGTTCAGACAAAGTTAATAGTTTCTTTAATTTATTTTGGAATTTTGTTGCATTTATACAATACTACAATTCCAGTCCTTACAATCATTATAATGCTGATTATGGGATTGCCTATTATGTCTGTAAATGATACATTTTGCATCTATATTTCTGCAGCTAGTAATTGTTCTTAAGTTGGCAGCTATATAGTTGTAAGTTTAAAATCTAATATCAGCATGTCACACCCCCCCCCCCTCTTAGCAACCACCAGCTGAGAGCAACTGAGATGACCACTTCAAAAGTAGAGCAAACTGCCTGAGCCCTGCAAAGTATTAAATCTTGCAATGTGTACCGAGCTTTCTAGTGCCTTGGTGTCTTGTGTCTTCAATTCATTACGTGTCCTTCATAGCCTTAGTTCTCTAACCTTTCCCCATGTTTTCTCCAGTGAAACACATATCTGCATAACTTTATAACATATTAGCGTTTCATCCAACGCTAATATGTTATAAAGTTATGCAGATATGTGTTTCTTGATAACTTATTTTAGACTATGCTTCTGGGCAGACTATGTTCTCCACTGCACCACTGCGATTTGCCTTGTTTAACTGCTTTGTGACTTAGTGAAAGGAGAAAGGGAGAGGAGAGAGTCTAGTCTGTGGTCAGTGTGCTTTATTTTCTGTTAAGTACTCGATTAAAATCACAATAAATTGATAGGATTTTCACAAGTAGAAATACATTTATTTTATATTTTATATTACTTTGGGTATTACAACTGATAGTGAGTACTGAACCAAATGGCCAAAGTGCTATGTCTCATCAAAGTGTTTGTCACCTGGGGTCCTACACATAGCAATTATCTCTATAGCTTGATTTTATAATTGGAATACAATTTACAGTTTTTAAATATTTTGTGACTTATGAAAATGACTGTTGTGTTGAAAAGTGTTGCTATTTCTTATAATGATCTTGCCACACAGTAGAATTACTTTCATTTTTCAGTTTGCTGTAAAGCTCACCACACAGGAGCTGACACATTGCAGAAAGGCTGCCTTAGTTTTACATCCTGTCTCAGACACAGGCGGTTTCCTGTGTTAAACTGTTTATCAGACCTGCCTTAATCTTAAACTTCACTTTGTCTTCTGGAATAGTACAGACAGGTGTTCTTGCCTGTTCTGGCAGAATCGTATCATTTGCAGCTCAATGATTGCAATGAACAGGACATATTACTTTGATGGAGAATTTCAGATCAAGGTTCTGCCTCCTCTGTTTGCTTTGGAGTTCTGTGTTGCGTTGCTGGGCAACACATTTGCGCTGTGGCTGATGGTGACGCGGGAGCGGCAGGATTGGCACACAGGTGTGGTGTTCTCCTGCAATCTGGCTGTCAGTGACCTGCTGTATGTCTTCACACTTCCCATACTGGTCATCTACTATGCACGAAACAAGGACTGGACCTTTGGCACAGCCACCTGCAAGGCGGAGCGCTTCCTCTTCACCTGTAACCTGTATGTGAGCATCCTCTTCATCACCTGCATCAGTCTCAACCGTTACTTGGCCATTGTGCACCCCTTTTTTGTCCACCGCTGTGTGCGCCCCTATCATGCTAAAGTGACTAGCCTGCTCACATGGGTGCTGGTGACACTCATCTCCTCTCCTGTCCTCTATTTTGCTGGCACATGTCCCAGAAAAGACTTCAACACCACAGAATGTGTTTCCTACAGCCGCCCAGAGGACAAAGACACTCACTTTTCCTACAGCATCTTCCTGGCTGTGTTTGGTGGCCTTCTGCCCTTCTTGGTCACCTTGGTGTCCTACATTGCCATCATATGGGTGGTGTGGAAGAATCAGAACATTACACTGGTAGAGAAGAGGAAAGTCATGCTGCTGGTGGTCTCTGTGCTGGTGCTCTACACTGTCTCTGTAATTCCCTACCACATCCTACGCAACTGGCACCTGCAGCAGAAGATGCAAGATCCAAAAGTCAGCAAGACCTGGGTCTACATGACCTACCAGGTGACCAAGGGCCTGGTGACCATCAGCATGTGTATCCACCCCATCCTGTACATGGGTGTGTTTGATAGCATTCGCATAGCATACTGTGAAACCAGCAGGTGTAGTGGAGACAACACTGGGACTGAAGGTGGTTAGAAATAAAATGAAGAACATGGCTACAACAACAGGTCTGTATAAACAAGAAGTCTTTGGAAACCTAGGAACTAGCTTCTAAACCTGTTTTAGAAACGATAAAAATGTGCTGAAAATGTTAATATGTGTACACTGTTTCACAGACTGCTTACCATCGATGACCAATAAAGAATTAACTCATACAGTATAGTGTATGTAAGTTACATATAATGACTGGAGGCTAAGCTTTGGACTGGGTACTATTACATGGGTGTTGACTTATTTCACTCAACAGTTTCGGATGAAAGATATATGCAAAAAAAAAATTTTTTTAAGTCAACCACTATGTTTTTTTAAATGTATGGTAATTACGTGTACTTCTTTTTACGTGTACTACCTTGTCGCTAGAATTGAGTGAGGTGCAAAACGATATGAACGAAAGTACAAAGGAATCGATCTTAAAGTCACAAAAACTGGTATGGTTTAGTTAGACATGTTCCTCCACAGGTTCTCATCTATGTATGTGTCATTTTACAGATCCTAAACCCACATTTCACTCGTTAAACACGCCCCCTTGTTAGTGCCAGCCAGCCCTGCCTGATTAAAGCAGGGCAGCATAAAGCCAGGCTAACCCTGCAGACACATTGCGAAGTATTGTGCTCCTATGGTGACTGCTAAGCATTGTGATTCCTTAACGTCTTGTGTTTCTTCTTTACTGTTCGTGCCACACCACGTCCCTGACGACCTACCCCTCCAGTGTGTGCCTCCCTCCCTGGTCTGCGTCTCGGACGGAACCTTCGGCTTTAACGCCCCCCACGCCCGGATTTACGGTTTATGCACTGCGCTTCCCCCCATTACTGTCAACGAACTGTTCAATAAACAGTCCTGATCTGCACATTGGGATCCCGAGTGTGTGTTACGACGCGTGGGCGTTACACATCGCTTCTTAGAGGTTATTTGTCACAATAAATAGGACAGAAGACTCTCTGCTACTGCAAACTTTCGTTAGTAAAATAATAATAATAAAAACACAAACTGGAATAGGTCGGGTGCTAATTTTTGTACGCAATCTTTTTTTATAAATTGCAATTTTATCACTAGCAAAAAGTGCAGTGCAAAACGATATGGACAAAAGTCCTGTACAAAGAAATCGGGATTAAAGTCACTAAAACTGCTGTGGTTTAGCTAGACATGTTCCAGTCTAAGTCCATGGCGTTTTACAGATTTTAAACCCACATTTCGTTCAAATTACTGCACTCAAACGTTTCGCTCGCTTTTCGCTGAGTTAACCTCTCGCTAGAAGAAAGGCGTCACTATCTCTTCGTAGAACTATATATACAGTATTAAACTGTTGCCATAAAATTAATAATAAATAGCTTTGACTATAAAGACGATTGAAAAACCTAATGTACAGCTTTAATTTTATGCACTTTAACAAATTACGTATGCTTGCCAATGTTTTATTTTTAATCTGGGTTACAGTAACATACTGTAGCGGCTCTCGGCACCAGCCATATTAAACAGAAAGGAATTGGTTAAAGTAACTGCTCTTTATTAAAGCCCTTAAAAGGACTCAAACAGTGTTTATCACCAATCACTCTCCACACACACTGGGGAAGGGGGGCAAGGGGTACATTCGCGCTCTCAGACACACTCAGGGTGGGGTACAACTATTTTACAAGTAGTGCCGGGAAGGTGCATAATCACACTTCCTGGCTGCGGTCCATTGGTCGCGGCACTGGTGTTACAATACTGTATAGCAGTCAGTCAGTCACTCATCTTCTATACCACTTCATCCTGTTAAGGGTCGTGGGAAGCCTAGAGCCCATTCCAGGACACATAGGGCAGGGGACACCCAGGGGGGGGGGTGCCACCCCACCACAGGGCAGACACACACACACACAATTGGGAGACACCAATCAACCTAACCTGCATGTCTTTGGACTGTGGGAGGAAACCAGATAATTTTTCACCCGGAGAACACCCACCAAGCACAGGAAGAACATGCAAACTCCACGTAACACTGACCCAAGACAGGAATTGAACCCCAGGCCTGGAGGGGCAAGGCAATAGTGCTAGCCACCATGCTGCCCCTGTATAGCAGTGCTTCTACCTTTTTCAAAAATTCATGTTGTACACACTACATCAGAACCACGAAAGTCTAATTTTATATTTCTGGTGCTGTTATAATCTCTGAATGGAAATTAATTTAATATATTTAATGGGACCCAGAATTTCTGGATTAATTTTTCACCCAGGGGTGACTCATTTTAGACATTTTAGCCAGGACCCATTTATGGCTGTAGTTTCTATCTAGGACCTACTCTCATCAATTTGTGTTAGAATAATCAAGTTGAATTGTAACCCTGCAGAGTGTTGTTATACTATATTTTTGGATTAATGTACTTCATGATTTTTGGTTATGTGCTGGTCTACTGTACATCATAAAACAGAAATGAACAAAAATATAATGATATGGACCCAAAGGTACTTTGGGTTACAGTTCTTGGTTTCTGTCAGTGAGAAAAAACTTAACATGAAACTAAGCAATAATGCAATGTTAAAAGGATGAATTTCACTTTTTTTTTAATTATATGTATTTTTGATAATGCTTGGAACTTTTATTTATTCTTTTCTGCCCTGAACTTCCATCTGTTGTGTAGCAGCAGTTTGCTTCTGTGCAGTGTCAGTAAAAAGAATGCAAAGTACCATTTTGCTGCCATTTGTGTTATTGTTGCAAATTACACATACTTTGTTATAGTAAAACATGGTAAACATCCAAATAAAGGAAACGGTAAAACTCAAAAACATTTCTTTGGGTGCTCCATCAGAAAGATGAACGCAAGACAAAGAGGAATTGTAAATTTATAATGCAGATAAATGCTATAGCTACACTGTCAACCTAGTTACTAGTAAAAGTTAATGGTACAGGGAAACAGAATCAAAACATCCCAAGTTCGTAAGTATGCTTTCTCAAGATGGCGGTTGTAGTTTATGTTTGCAAGGCAGGGAATCATTGAGAAATAAATATATTTGCAAGCCCCATCCCCAAGCCCCAAGCACCCTTCTGGGGTCTGGTAAGTACCCCATATAAACATGTACCTTTAGAAACTGGTAACCTCAGGAACTGGAACCTTCGGTACTGGATCAGAAAGCACCAGAAAAAGCATAGCTCCAGTTTTGAAGTATCATCAACTCATGTTCTTCTTGATTCTTGTTGCAGTGGAAAAGTGTCCTTAGCTCCCCCATGTCTCATTTGGCTTGTTTTGATTTTGGATACAAAATTCTGGTTGTCTCCAGTGTAATTCTGCTGGGCTGACTCGCTGCCTAATTTGCAGCCTGACGATCCCACAGAGAGTATGATAATGAATATGAATAGAATCTTTAATGTTTACTTTTAAAATATGACTTAAACGAAAAAGTACTAGAGTAAAAACAATGGCACTCAGTGAGGAAGTACCTGAATAGTTCATTTGGTAGAACTAAAGTTAATGGACAGAGAATAACCATTCGGTGTTTAATAATGACCTCAGACTCAGATGCAGGCAAATCCTGTTGCAGAGAAGAAATTTTATTTAACATGCAACAATAATCCAAAATCATTTCAGATGTTGAAATCCTTATGTAGGCAAAGGGTTAGTATACCAGAAAGATCAGTTCAGAGTCTGTCAGGAGAGGGCATCTACCTTGGAACTCTTAGATCTTGGAACATATGAAACCACAAATTGAAAATGAGCAATAGAAGTCACATGGCTTTACAGAAATTTCAGCATTTAATAACTTTGATTCATTTCAGGTCTATAAATAAAGCAAAGGCATGGAAAGAACTCATAAATCAAAGTCACTGTTCTTCCAGATCTGGTTTAATGGCTAGAAACTCTATTGCTTATATCATACAGACAGTAGAGCCCAACACCCCAACCTTAGATACATCCACTTCCATGACTAAAGTCTTCTCTGAACCAGGTTTGTTTAAAACGTGGGTTGTGCTTGATCAGAGAAATTTAGGAGTTTGAGTTGTTAATTTTTTTTTTATAAGAAAGTGAAAGGAGTGTAAACTGAACTGAATTTTTTAATAAACCAGTGATAATAGTTGACAAAGTTCAAGAAATATTGCAATGCTGTAATACGTTTTAGTTCTGGCCAGTTTTCAACTGTTTTCTTTTTACTTTTGGATATACTGTCCATTTATCTATCCAATGGACCTATGATATAGTGAGGAATGATACTGTGATTTGGTACAATTCACATATTTCAGCTGTAATGAAGTGTGTAACACTTCACAAACGGCACAAAGAGGCTGGGTGCTCTTTGCAGAGATTTTATTGGGGGAAGGCAAACAAGTACAGCTCGTTAAGCACAAGTCATACTCAATTAAACAAGCAAAGGGTCAAGACTGTTTGAGAAGCAGTCTAGGACTTGGGCTGGGCTGGATGAGAGGGAAGGAAGGCAAGTTTGGATAAAGGACAGAACGAGACAAGAAGGCAGCAGCTAACAGATGGGAAATGAAGTGCCCAGTAAACTGCATTGCAAGTAATACTTTGCAAAGTGACAATGTTTACAAAGATTTTAAATTAGAGATGTCAAACTAGCTTCATCTGAAGATCACTAATGGTGGGGTGTGACAAAGAGATGGTGTTCGTTAAGCTCTTGCAACTCCTGGCATGTTTGTACAACATAAAGATCTGGCTTGAGAAAGTAAATAGACAATGATAAAACATGCATGTCCAAAAACATTTCATCCATGAATGTGTGAAACAGTGGTGGATAATTCATTAATTCTAATCTGTATGTCCGCAGATGGTGGATGCTTTTAAAAAAGGACTTAAAACCTTTCTGTTTATGAAAGCGTATCCTAGTTAGACTGCTCAATTGTTTTTTAGTTATATTGCTTATAACTGCATTTTTAATACTATTTTTAGGCTGTTTGGTTGTTTTATATTTTTTGTAATGTTCTCAGTGTTCTTTTTACTAGTTGATGACATTGTAGCACTTTGAAGTTTGGTTCAAATGTAAAGTGCATTATAAATAAAATGTATTATTATTATTATTATTATGGTAGAGGTCTGCTCAGGCCTGATTTTTTAAATCCAGTCCCACCTGCAACCTCAAGACTGAAACTCATCCTGTTTCTCTGAACTGCCTACACCACCAATGAATATTCTGCCCACCCAGTGGATTCATTCTATAGTGTTCACAAAAATGATGCTGCACCCTCACTACTAATGCAGACTTTGTAATTTGCAGCACACAAAATACCTTCTGCTGGTATATCACCATTTTCTCACAAACTATATGCTGGGAGAGCTTTTTAGTGGCAACCTTCAAAATTCTATGAGTCCCTCTTTCGTTAAATGTATGGTGAATTAGAAGCTGGCTTGCAAAGGACATGGCATGTTAGTTGTGTTGTCTTCTGTGAAATATATAAAGAGAAAACAGGAAAACTGATAAGGTTGACTTTATTCAAAACTTTGTCAGGAAATACTGTAAAAAAAAAAAAATCACACCCTGTACTCATGAATGCAGAAACTGGTCCAACTTGTGTCGCTCACTGCACTTGTTACCCTGTTTGTTCTCGTCCATCAGTGTTTGCCCCTGGTGTTTTTTTTGTCTTTTTAGCACTATATAGGTTGGTTCAGAGTTTTCATTGTGTATTTGCCGGTTGATAAAGTTATGCCTGGCCCTTGGTGTAGTGCTATTTGTGGTCTGTTCTATGTCGTTCACTCTGCTGTCCTGCTGAGGGAGAAGCTGCAGATAATGCAGGTAGACCCGTCCACAATCTCCTGGATTACCAATTACCTGACAGACAGGCCACACTTCAGACTTCCAGTACAACTCTGAGTTCTGTCTTCTGCAGAAGTTCTCAGACAATTATGTAGCTGTTGGGTGTGTAGAGTAGATGGAGTACAGAGGCTTGGTTGGCCACTTTTTGGAGTGGTGTGGGAACAACCACCAGCTATGGTCATGAACTTCAGGAGGACCAGGACCAACCCAAAGATTATTTCCATTCTCAGAGAGGAGGTAGAGGTTGTGGAGCACTATAGGTAACTCAGAGTTGACCTTGACAACCGAGTGGACTGGAGATACAGCACAGAGGCTTTCAACAGAAAGAGACAGAGCAGACTCTACTTCCTAACAAATCTCAGGTCCTTTAACATGTGCAGCAAGATGCACAGATCCTATTAATCTGTTGTGACCAGTGCAATTTTTTTGCTGCTATCTACTGGGGCAGCAACCTCAGAGCCAGTGACACCAGCAAACTGAACAAACTGATCACAAAGGCCAGCTCTGTACAGGCGACTTCTCTTGAGCCTCTGGAGCTGGTTGTGGAGAGGAGAACACCTCACATCCCCTCCACAACCTGCTGTCTGACAGTGGAGCATCTTTATTCAGGGACTAGTTAAGCTCCACTGTCACAAAGAGCGTTACAGGAAGTCTTTCCTGTCAGCAGCAATGTAAGTTCACAATGAATCTGTGTCTCTGGGTCGGGAGAGGGACCTCCTACTCTGACAGACTATAAACATATATATGTTAACCATGTTCATTGCACATTTACTGTTTTTGCACACATTTCACACATCTTATTTTCATTTAATTTTTTATATATTTTTATAAACTTTGTTTTTATAGTTGTAACCCATCTGTACGCTGTCTGTGGCTAGTGTAACAACAGAATTTTCTCTTGGAAATGAATAAAATATCTTTCTGTCTGTTGTGTGATACATGTAATCTTTCTAGAAATTTTCAGAAATGAGGTTTTGGTAGATGGAGCCTTATTGGAGCATCCTGGAGTTTAGGCTTTGATAGATGTTACCATTCACAGGTCTGTCGTCTTGACACTTTTGTTGATGGTATCTCTGTGGATGGTTCAGGAGCTGATACTTGAAAATTCTAATGAATTCTCACCATTTTAATAGCAAAACGGCTGGTGTTGTGAAATGTAGCTTCAGTGACTGTAGGAATTCTCCCAACATAATTCTCTGCCTGGAGAATGTTAAATAGAATAATTGACAAGAAAACTTAATTTAGTGAAGAACTTGGTACATGATTTAATATAAGCATTACCAGAAACTGAATAGCTGAATGTTACCAGTTGAAGATCACACAAAGACACAGAAGGTCCAGTGTAGGAGTCTCAGCCACAGTTCTTCTTTTAAATAAAGTGCCTAAATATTGAGTATGATAGTGATGAAGACAAAAGTTAACAGGGCTATTATTATTATTATTATTATTATTATTATTATTTTTGAGGTGCTAGTCACATCCAAATGTTCAGTGTATTTACAGGAATAAGTGGAAATACTTTCATGGATTACATTACACAGAGAAGTGGTGTAGAAGCAGTCAGTCCCCTTGTTGTCTTCCATATTGGTTTAGGCAGTACTCTTAAATATTATGGACAGTGATCACCCACCGTGATCTGTCCAGTAAGGTGTTTTCATTCACTCGTATGAAACAGTATGTCAGTTAGCAGGGTTGGCACATAGTGAATAGGTTCAAAGAGTTATAACACAAATCATAGTTTTACAACAGGCAATCAGGGTTTGCAAATGTCACCACCTTTCTGGCATGTAAACTTATCATGATTACACAAGGGATCTGTAAGGACATAAAATAGTTTCCGCTGGTATAGCTGAATAGATTGTGTCAATATCAGGAGGTGTATTTACTATAGAGGTATTATAATCATACCTGCTAAATGTCTAAGTAAATCTGTTTTTTTTAATCTAAACTACCATCTTTATTTGCGGTGGGTTGGTGCCCTGCCCTGGGTGTTCCCTGCCCTGTGTCTCCTGGGATGGGCTCCAGGCTTCCCCGTGACCCTTAACAGGATGAAACAGTATAGAAGATGACTGACTGACTGACTGACTGACCATCTTTGTCATCTTTTTGTAAATAATCAGCAAAGGTAATCCACACACTGGTAAATTCATATTAATTCCAACAACGATGAACAACCTACAATCTAGTGTAATGAACACCAGAAAGTTACATGAATTCATCTGTGGAACAGGGTTTATTAAATGATTCAAAGCACAAAAATCACAGTCTGAAATCCAAAAAAAAACAGGCAAAAAGTGAGACTACTGGGGAATCCATCTCTGCTGATGAAGACAAAAGGTAAAAACTTGAGGAGAGGATGGACAGGAGAGTACAGTAAGACTGGGATCCAGAGAGACTCAAAGGCAAGTCTCAGGATGGTCAAAACACTCAGCAAAGTACACAGAAACTGGCAATACCTTGCCGAGAGCAAAATGTTAGTGTTTGAATTTATTTTAGGGCTGAGATGACTATCAGATGCACAGTATTTGAACAGGGTGTGAGAATGTAGGCAAAAGTCACTTCTTTTTTATTGGGAACAAGAAAATCATAATAAAATGTGCAGTATACAGAGAAACAGTGTTTCACAGTTGTTGTGTTAATAAACAAACCTAACAACAACCAACCCCAAGGGGCAACAAACAGTCACCCTTGAAAAATAACCCACCCACACATAGAACAAAAATGGGAGGAATAGAGAGAGACAGAAAACAGAGGTAGAAATCCCCCGGCACAGGCAAAAAAAGGAATAAAATCACAACACTAACTGCACCACACACTGCCGCTCCCAAACCTAGACAGCAGGCAAGGACTGAATATGAGAAAGTAGAGAATCCCATCTATGATGAAACTGAGCAACAAAACCCTCAGTACAAATTTGATTTTCTCCAAGTGAAGAAAGGAAAGGAGATAATCAAGCCAAGCAGATGCACGAGGTGGAGCACAGCCTTTCCAATGGAGCAAAATGTGTTTACAAGCTATTACACCAAAAATTACCTCTGGATGAAACATGATTACTGGTAATATGACTGAATTTTGAACATTTCCATAAAGGGACAAATCTTACGTGTTTGTAATAAACTTAGTCATGTTCTGTTCCATCACCTTGAAATAAATATCAAATATTTTTGTCTATATCTGATTTAACTACTTTGACAACAAATTGTTTGACTTCTTACTTAAAGGACTACTGTAAACTTCATGACATTGTGCACCGATGAAAGCCTTCTCACAAGTATGTGCAAATATTTATTAGTCAAGAAGAAAGCAATTCTATTTCCTCTGTATTTTGGGTAGACATGCAAACTTTTATTACAAGGAAATGTAAAACTAATGTACAGATTGGTATATTTGATGTAATGCTGTATCTACTTGACAATAGCATGAATATGAATCTGTTACATCATTCAGTTGATGATAATCCTCAGGAAATTCCACACCCACAAACCAAAATGGACTGACGCAAAAACCTACTTTCAATGTTTTATTGTTGAGCTTAAGCAATATGACACTACAAATACAAAAATACTAATAAGAGCTTCAGCATTTTGACTGAGTATAACCTAATTTAAACTGGACTCAAAATGTATTCAGTGGACTTTACAATCTTCTGGCCTGTATTGTTTGAACCTTGTCATTTGCCTTATCTTGTGCCTCATTGTTTATAAACAAAACAATTTTTAAAAAGCACTAAACTAATATACTCAAAAGCTTCCTGAGCCCAGGTCCTTTGACAGGCATCCCATCATTTTTCCTGCTCAAATAGACAGGTAGGTAAATTGAGTAAAACCTTCATTAAATATTTAAAAACTTCACCTTTATCAATATCAGTTTGCACTTCAGTTGGCCAACCTGAAATGAATAACTAATACTGTTGTGTTTTATTGTTTTAGTTGAAGAAGGTACCCAGTAAATAAAATTAATTCATACATTTGTGCCTGGTTGGTGGCCATAGTCATTGTATAACTGTTACATTGAATGAACTGGCATTCCACATTCATAGCCACTCATGTTGATTTCTGTAGAATCTTACACACACAACTGTGAAAAATGCATACAGCCACAAAGATGAACAACTTCCTCTTGACTGGAGAAAACCCATCCAAATCAGAAACCCTGGATGAATGCAGAGGTCCACTTACTTCTGAAGGCTCGGGACTCTGCATTTAGAGGTGGTGACATAGTAACATTAAGGGCAGCAAGAAGGAAACTGTCAGCTGGCATAAAAAGGGCAAAATACACCTATGCCCTCAAGGTATAGGGCTACTTCTCCTCAAACAATCACCGAAGTATGTGCAGGGGTATCAAAGGTATCACTGACTACAATAAAAAAGATGTTCAGTGTTCATCGGATCCATCATTGCCTGATGCCCTGAATAACTTTTACACTCGCTTTGAGTCCCTGAACAATACAGTTCCCTCCAAGTTCACTTTCCCAACTGATAAACCCACTTGTAGTGTGACAGCAGCCAAGGTGAGGTCCACTCTGCAGTGAACCCCCGCAAAGCAGCTGGTCCTCACTGGATTTCAAGCAGAGTCATCAAGGACTGTGCTCACCAACTTACAGAGGTATTGATGGACATTTTTAACATTTCATTGTCTCAGGCATTTGTTCCACAATGCCTGAAATCTTCAAAAATTACAAAAAAAAATCCAGTACCAAAAACTCCATCAGTGACGTGTCTTAATGACTATCGGCCAATCGCACTGACCCCTATAATCATGAAGTGTTTTGAGAGGCCGGTAATGTCATGTATTTAAGAGGGAAATCGACCTGTCAGCAGACTTCCATCAATACGCATACAGGAAGAACCGCTCTACTGCAGATGCTGTCTCAGCTGTTGTACACTATGCCTTAACACATTTGGAGAACAAGAGCTCCTATGTAAGGCTGCTTTTCTTGGATTTTACCGCAGCTTTTAATACGATCATCCCCCAGACGCTTGTAACAAAATTGTCAGCCCTTGGCCTCTCCCCATCTCTTTGTAACTGGATTTTAGATTTTTTAACAAACAGACCACAAACTGTGAGGATTAACAATGTTTTTTCCTCCTGCACCATTTTGAACACCGGCTCCCCACAAGGCTGTGTACTTAGCCCTCTTCTTTATACTCTGCTGACACACGACTGTACAGCTCACTATGCCAGCAACTTAATAGCGAAATACGCAGACGACACAGCAGTACTGGGTCTTATGACAAACAACGATGAGACAGCCTACAGACAGGAGGTGGAGGAACTGATGGTACGGTGCAAACAAAACAAGTTTATCCTAAACATCAACATCGTGGTGGACTTTCGCAGGACCGGTTCTACGCTTTTACCTCTTTTTATTGATGGTGTCACTTGGGAGTTGGTTACGTGTTTTAAATACTTGGGGGTTCACATCACCAATAGTCTCACTTGGAGAAACAACTCCACATGCATCATCATTGAACAGGATTGACTTTATTCAAAAAATCACACCCTGTACTCATGAATGCAGAAACTGGTCCAACTTGTGTCACTCACTGCACTTGTTACCCTGTTTGTTCTTGTCCATCAGTGTTTGCCCCTGGTGTTTTTTTTGTCTTTTTAGCACTATATAGGTTGGTTCAGAGTTTTCATTGTGTATTTGCCTGTTGATAAAGTTATGCCTGGCCTGCTATTTGTGGTCTGTTCTAAGTAGTTATTCCCATGCCCTGTTTACCCTTTGTCCCTGTCTTGTGTGTAATGTTTTTGATCTTAGTTTTACTTTCTGTTGTTTTTTTTTTGTACTTTGTTCAATAACGTCTCTCTGCATACAGACCATATTCTGGCTTGCCTCATTGTGCTCTGTCTGGAAACCATGAAAACTCCATAAACTGGTAAAACTTGTCTCGCTCATTGCAGGTGCAGAAGTCAGCACAGAAAATTATAGGTCGCAGTGTACCATCACTCTCAGACATTTATGCAACCAGATGCAGAGATAAGGCTCTGTGCATCATGAGAGACGCCACCCATCCTGCACACAATCTGTTCGTCCCTCTCCCCTCTGGTAGAAGGCTGCGCTGCTTTTGGGCAAGGACAAAGAGGTTGAAGGACAGTTTTTACCCGGACGCTGTTCGTGTTGTAAATTCTGTTCCACACGAGCTGTTGTACCGGTCATTGCACTATTGCACTTAACAACATTACTTGCTGCTAATTAACGTATTGATGTACCTTAATGGGTTTCTTTTAAGCATTTTTCTTTTAATGTTTTAAATTTAATGTTTATGTTTTGATTGGACCGGGGGGACATCAACGTTTATATTTATACTTATATTACACTTATATTGTTTTTATGTACATTGCTTTGGTACTTTTATGGTGATGTTTTTATGATGCTTTTATGATGTTTTATTGTTTTATATCCCTACCGAGACCTAAGTACTACATTTCGTTCCTCACAGTGATGGAATGACAAATAAACATTGAATTGAATTGAATGTAGTCTCCGAGACAAATTTATGACAGATGTCTATTACAGATGATTTAAATTTCTACAAGCAGCCAATAAGTCAGTAGTCAAACAGCAAGAAGTCATATAGAATTTTAACTTTTTTGTCTTTCTTCCTAAAATATAAAATAGATCCATTATCAAGATATTCTCCTTTGCCTTTGGATTGGTCACAGCAGAATAATCATGTTAATCATAATCAAATAATCATAAATGTTAACAGTCTTTCTTTAAACTAATGTGTCACTGTGTAAACTTCACACATATAGACATTTGAAATCAGATAAATCATTTTTGAACACCCGTTATATATTCATACACTGCTGGTCAAACATTTTAGAACACCCCCATTTTTCCAGTTTTTCATAAAATGTAAGCAGTTCAAGTCCAGTGAATAACCTGAAATGGTACAAAGGTAAGCAGCAAACTGCCAGAGGTGGAGAAAAAAAGGTTTAGGTTAAGAAAAACTGAAAAATAATGTTCATTTCACTGTTATACAAAAAAGACTTTTTCAAGGAAGATGTAATGGGTTAACAATTTTATTAAATGAAGCCTTGAAAGTTTATGCGAACAATTCCAGGTGTTTCAACTTTTGTTGATTACTTAAAAGCCCTCTGTCTGATTAGATTAGATTAGATTAGATTGAACTTTATTGATCCCACAGTGGGGAAATTCTCTTGTTACAGCATTTTATAG
>JABJVR010000560.1:0-20904 GCA_025773905.1 Chitala chitala | reverse complement strand
TCCCCCTTCCCCCCCCCCCACCCCCCCCCCCGCCCCGGGCGGGGCGCCGCCCCCCCCCCACAAGCCTTCCTTTCTACATCTCCCATTTGCTCTTTGTTGCCAAAAAAGGAAAGTATATTTTGATCACAAAATGCAAAAGAATGTGTGTAGATTATCTGGGGCAGGGCTGACCAATGAGTGCAGTGAGTTTAAATTTTACAGTACAAAGAAGAACTTTAGAAATTACTGACAAAAAAAAAATAAAAATGAAACTGTTTAAGGAAATGTAATCAAAGCATAAACCACCTGCCTTAGACACAAATGCCAAAAAAACAAGGAAATTTAATTTGCAATATGCCAATCCCTAAACGATTTTTTATCATTGAGACAAAACATGGAAAAGTCTGTCTCATTCTCATGGCAAAATTCACCACCAGTTGTCCATCCTGGGATCATCACAATTCATCTAAAAAAATTTGAATCTGATAAGATATAGAAAGCATGTCCATGCAGAGTAAACTCTTCTATTATAACAAATTCTTGTTTCAGTTCATATGCCCAATGACATCATCCCAATATGATATGAAATCAAATCAGCAGTACAGTGGGCGGAGCCTTCATTTTATATGCAAATATGCTTTTAATGTGTACAGAAACCTGCAACAAGCCTGGTAACGCTGTTGTATACGAATGAATATTAGAGATGGATTACTTTAAAATGTGTAGATCCAACCCAGAACTTAACATTCTGCAGTGCTATAGCCGATCCAGCACAACGGCGCATTGGCTTGTTATCCCATACCATCAGAGATGCCGATTTCATTTATGGACACACAAGCTCTAGACATCAGCTCTACACACGTGTGCTCTACACACGTGTGCTCTCTCCATGCATGAGCACATTTCCTTTAACCATTATACTTCCTTCTTTTTAATTAGAGTTCTCTTTCATCAGAAAAAAAAACCTCATCTGTCTCGTACAATTTTTAACAGGCATCCCTCAGTAGATCATCTACAAGCAAGTAGCTGAGGTCAAACATACTGTTGATGCAACCCTATGACTTTTTGCCAGTGGGATATGACACTTGAAACCTCCCTGTTAGGACACAGACAGACCAGCTGAACAGCTTCTAAAGCACATCATTATGCTGGTTATAAAGAAAGGACATCAACTGCACTGCTGATCTGCAGGTACAACGAACAAAACCGATTCTGGAAGCTGACTTCTTTGTGAATGGTCATCTGTACTACATGGGAAAGGCGTATTTAAAAAAAGGTTTCCAGTTGCCTATATGGTATACAGTAAAACATGTTTTTCTTAACAGCTCTTAGAATCTGAGTTTCTGTTTGACATTACAAACATGAATTTGTTTTTATAAGCAAGAACCTAAAGGAATCAATGAAAAAAGTCAACAAGCATCAACCGCATCTCCTCCCAGCCCTTAGCTTTGAAAGTCAACCACATAATGTGCTACAACACGCCGAAGTTGTTATTCTCAATTTAATTGGTTTTTACTTTGTCCTTGATTCTTTATGAATTCTTTATGAACAGAAGCGCTTTGAAATGGGAAGTAAATAACCGTGATGAGTGAACAAAAATCTCTCTTTTGTTTCTTTGTTTCCCTGACACATCCTCGCATTAAGAATGTATTGTGGATTCTTCATGAGCCTTATTACATGTTTATAAGATAAAGCAGATATTTTGTTTTTGCGCAGGACACAAAACTGCTTCATAAACAGGACCGTGATGTTCAGCACCAGAGTTTAGAGCAGCTTCACAGTCAAATCTCATCACAGCAGTGTCAGGCAGGACATGTTAGAATTTTCCTCCAGGTCATCTCTCAGTGTCCTTACATCACATTCAAAATAGCAACTTCTGTAAAGTGTTTAAATAAATGCATGCTTTATCCTGCGCAGACAAAACACGGGTTACTGTAATAATTATGTATTAGACCATGTGTCACCGCGATTCGCAATGCAAATACAAACAACACATACCTCTAGTGTAACAGCACCTTAAGCACACCCATACAAAAATATAATTCTTTCTTGCTAAATGGTATGAAGTACAGATATTATTGTTGTAAATAACAAAAGTGTCCTATGAAAATAGGCTCTAAAGCAACAACTATAAAAACTATGAAAAATTAACCACAAATGACAAAATGTAATATTCCCAATGGGGGTTTAATTTCTAGGGACAGTGATAAATGTTATTTTCTCCCGCTACCTTTATATGCTAGGATTCGATCCAAGACGCTCAAAATAATTATTCAAGTCCTTCAAAAGTTCAAGTCCTTCAGCCTTTACCTACACTACCCAAATTGAGATGAGAAACCAGTATAAGACTATGAATTATCAGAGCATAAAAACAGAAAATCAAGCCAATAATATAATTTATATTGTCTTTACAGGTGCAGTATAAAGTTATTATAGAATTTAAGTAAAATATATAAGTATTTCATTGCATTTTTTTAGCACAGTCAGTCGTATCCGATTCTCATCACAGCGTTCCACATAAAGATAAATTGCATCGTATACGCAGAATAAATTTCAATACAGCTCTCTGTAGATAACATGATGCATTTGGGTATAATTAATGAGTAACAGCATCGGTGGTTAAAAGAATGTTGTTTACAAGGCATTTTTGTTGTAAAAAGGGGTGTAAAGCTCATACATTTGGACTCCATTCAGATTTTTAAAAGTCTAATTCTCACAGAACACATTCATTCCATGAAACATTTCTGTGCTTCCTGATTCCCATCATGCATATGGACACACAGACCAGGCCGCTGCATAAGCTCTCATCGAGTCAATATACATCAAAGCTCACAGTGTTAATTTAACACTGAGAGTGTTTATTTAGCTCCACGCTGACTCAGAGTAGGCCCAAAGAAACGATCTAGTGTTAGATTAGCAGTGCTACCTTTGCTGTGCATTTAGCAGTGAGACACAAGCTCTCTGTTACCTCAAAGCTGCTTCACAAACTAAACAGTAAACAGACGGCTGATTTCACACCTACCACTGCCGACCTTGCTACCATATCCTAAACAGTGTTTTATATTGTAGCAGATCCAAGTCACAGATCTTTTGCTGGATAGTCTGTGCAGAGTTCCATAATGTTTATCCAGACATTTCACACAATGACTTGCAAGAGAACACACCCCTTACGGCATGCTGCATTAAATATTTAAGACGTTATTACAATGCAAATTTATTCAATTTCAATATGCAAAATAAATTGCAAACAAACAAAATACACAGGCAAAAGATCTAGTGACCTGACAGGGACTCCAAGGCTTTTCTTTGGATTACATCATCCCTCCTTCTACATTTCCTTTGCTATATTCTGGCAAGCAAGGCTTCAGGCTAGGCCGTACTGGACTGGAAGGGCTTGCTACATTACACTATAAACAGTTCTACAGCAGAGCCACTCAGGGAGGAAGTGTGTGATTGGCTTCCTCAACACACAAACAATCAGAAGAGAGATTTCAAATAAGCACAATACTCACAAAGTACATTATTGAATTGTTCTCAAACCCTTACACCCCCCCCAAAAAAAAAAAAAAAAATTGGATGATTTAAGTTTACTTTAAAAGTTTTGTTCTCTCTAACGGACCACACAGACAGACATTTCAAATATTACAAAAAGGCTTTCTACTTGTCTTATGATTAATGTGCAGAATAAATTTCCAGAACACCAACTCACATTTTGACTGTTATTTTTGATAAATAAGAAAAGCCAGATGCTCACTGTAGTAACTACGTAAGTGGGAAAGTAGATGAAATACACTTATGGACATATTGAGAAAGACCTTAATACTAAACAGGGCTGTGCTCTTCAGTCAAATCTCAGCTTAGTGTCGTAGTTTTAACCATCTGTCTGTTATTTATAGTAGGCCTACCCGTTTCTGGAATTCTGATTAGCTCATTTAAACAATGAAACTTTCAAATGATTAAATAAAGACGTCTTTGACAGTTTAACATGCATCGTGTATGAATGGATCATTTTAAACTCAACCTGACTGGATTAAAAGCAAGATCCAAATTCAAGTCTAGCATCAAGGAAAGTAGGGTGGGCACTCAAGGGCCCTGAACACTCACTGCCCAGTATGTTTAATAAATACGTTTTTAAAAAGTTAAAGTTTGGTTGTATAGTATAGGGGGTGGTCTCTGATCTGGTCTGTTTTTAGTCCAGCACTTGGTGCTTTGCACAGATTTTTCTTTCTATAAATGTATACCGTCTAGACTGTAAAAACGGCAATTGTAACACAAGTTGTACCGAAAAAGCCTATAAAAAATATAGTTCTGAACCCCAAAAAAATCTATTAATGTCTGAATTTATTACCAAACTGCAAACGTAACGAATGTATACGTAACCCACAATTATTTTATGTTACACTAATAATCGGTTGATAATGACCCCTGTTAAACAGATCATAGAAAAATAAGGTAGAAGTTAAATCACGGAAAAAAACAACAGGAATTTTGATGTTTATGTTTCATTAACTCTCCTAAAGATATACTCTATGGTTTGCGTTTTTGGGACGTTTCTGTATGATTATTAATTTTGCAACGAATGTTTGTGACATTTTAGCATGTTATCAAACTGTCTAGGCGACAAGTTTGTGATCACTGAAAAAAAAGAATAATCCATAATCTCTAACCGTATTGACAAGAAGAACATGCAACGGTTTGGACGGGTACTGTCCAACCGATTAGTTTCCGTAGGAACACAAAACCAACGAAATCTGTTCAAAATGCCACCCCTTTCTTACTTATTAAAGTATATTGCATGAATATATTTGTGAATACAATACATCTTAAACTGGACGCGGTGATTACACGCAGGTAATTACCGCAAAAGCAATGCGTAACAATTACGATTTCGGCAAATTAAACAATCACATTGGTAAATACGAAGAGCATGTTGATATTTGCACCATCGATACCAATCTATTGATATTTTCTTTGTACTACACATATAATGTACCGTAGCGGACAGCCATAACGTATAGAATACTGCGTCGATTTTTTTTTTCTCATAGAAAAAAAAAGACAAGAAAAAATAATCTATCACAGAAACCTACCTTTGAATGTATTTTTTTCCTTTCCTCTCTTTACTGTTTTTAATTTTATCTGTCCCCAGATTTAGCTATTAAGGTCTTCAATTGTACAAACGCTCCAATCATAGTCGCGCATCCGCCGCTCAGCGGTGCGGTCCCTCTCTGCGCTCTCAACTCTTCATGTTTCACATCCACCAAAATACACGTCTGATTTAGGGACTGTCTACAGAAAGACGGGCTCCTTTAAAAACGGGTAGAGCACAATATTATTACTATTATTATTAAAAATAACAATAATAAATATTGTTGTTGTTGTCCACAATAATTTACTACTGCCTTCATAGCAACGTAACGAATATAACATAGCATTTTGGTTAAATTAATATAAATTATGAGAAAATACATTTCGATTCATCTTAACCATGTAATATCTACAATAAACAATTCCCTCGTAAAATGTCATGTACCAATTAAAATTATGTATGTATATATACACACAACATAATGGATTTTTATTAAAACAAGACAGAAAGGAAAGAAATAAAAAGAAGAGACACACGAGCCCTAAATTTGACATCATCCCTGATAAAATTCATAAGTAGATTTTTGTCTCCATCTTGTGGCTTCAGTTGTCACACCAAATAAATTCAAATTCAAACACTGCATTATTTTATTCTTACCCACCCCTGTTAACGCTCCCTTCTAAGCACACTAACGGCACACATTACAGAACAGATCTTATGGAAAACTTTTAAATAAGTAGCATATTTTCATATGTCTTTATATGAAACGAGTGGTTTATGTAATACTATGCCGGTTCAATACTGTAAGGGACCGAGGGAGCAGGCAGGAGAATCCGGCCGCTAACGTTACCGTCACAGCAGCCGACCTGCCGCGGTCGCTACAATATCATACATATCTACTTATAATTTAATTACTTTTTCCAACTGATAAACTAGGCAGCAAATTCGTGTAAAAAAATAATAATAAAAAAATATTATAATACAAAAAAGTTTTGTCCGCCTACAAGACACACTTCCCGCCAGCTTTGAATGCATTAGGCAAACGCAATACCAGCGAGATCACTTTGCACAAAGCCGGAGCCAGTTGAGGAGACCCGGAGACGCAGCCAGCGCTGTGAACATGGTCCAAACATGCAGGTTTGCTTGCCTTTCGTTCCCTAGTAGCGTGACAAAGAGGACTGTAGGGCCTGAGCAAGGCCTGGCATTTCCATGGTTCCCAGTACCAACCTGCAGAGGAACTCCCTTCCAAATGAGGCACCTCTACATTGTTTCTGAAGACCTGACCTGCCAAAACACAAAAGAGTTGTGAGTTAAGGTGTAAAGTTCATCTTGTAGCGTTGAGAAACTATGTTCACTTTGCATTGAAGAAAAGCCCTACGAAACATACGTTTTTAAATACGAGATTTTACAATTGCATTCCGTTCTAACGAACCCGGGTGGCCACCCGCGGCGGTCACTACACTACCCCTTCGTAGCCCACCACTCAACCTCGGTCTTATCCTGGTCGAAGCATCTCATCCCACTCCTGACACCAGTATAACGGACCGAGGAAGCAAGCTTTACAATATTTACAATGTTTTTGAAAATGAACACGTGGTCTATTAGCCTGAATCGTATCCCTGATTACATTTCCCATACTTAACAGACAATTCCGTTTCTATCAGTTTTAGAAATGGCATTAAGAAAAGTGAATAATACACGATTTTAGGAACTTTGAGTGTTCAGAATATATGCACGCATCTGCGTGTGCGCATTAAAAAATATATATGTATATTTGAGTACTTCGTTAGATTGCGATCAGTTTTCTTCCAAAAAAAGAATGATGTAAACAGAATAGTCACCTGAAGCGTTGTTACAAGCCAAACCAAATGTCAGTATCTGACAGGTGGCTACCTTTGTACAACACAGTTTTCCATGCAGCGTTTACAGGAAGGCCGACAGAGGTATAGCAGCACCACGCGTTTCAAAAACAAGGCACGCTTTGTGCCGAAAGCCAACTTCAAATTTGCAGCTATGCAGATAAGAAGCAATAGCACTATCTGCCGAGCCACCGGTGTAAGCGACCACGAATAGTTATATCGACATACACAGATTCATTCTAGTTTATCCACGAGGGGGCACCAGAAAATTAGACCAAAAAGGGAGATGTCATCGACTGTGCCTTTAACGGGGAGTTGTAAAAAGTGAATTCCTTTTTTAAACTTTACTCACGGAAATTAACATTCGAAGACTAAACAGTAATTGTTTCAATTCTGACAACTGTGAAGAATCTGCACATGTTGGTGTGGCTTTCAAACGGGGCTCTTTAATAATGCATGTTCTTACTAACAAAAAGTGAAAAGTTCAGTGAGGGAGAAAGGCTCGGACTTCAAATGAGTAAATCGATGGTCGTAAAAGCTTTCATGAATATACAATCAGGAAACTGCAACAACGACAGTTCACACTCTTGTCTTTATTATACAGGAGATTTCCATGGTGTAGGACCATGTTTCTTGCATGCCATACACAGCTGAGTGTCAAATAACTCTCATAACTGTGTAAGGAGCTGTATCTGTCTGTGTGACATGTACCAATTTATTAGCTTTCCCAGTCTTTAGAGAGTAAATACACAGAAAATCAGTGGCTTCAGAAACAATAAGCCTTTCACTGCATTTTGATTCTGTTGCTATCTGGGTGGCTCAGTGGTGTGGTGGTTAGCGCTGTCGCCTTGCACCCCTGGGCATGGGGCTTGATTCCCACCTCAGGTCTGTGTGTGTGGAGTTTGCATGTTCTCTCTGTGCCTGGTGGATTTTCTCTGGGTTCTCTGGTTTCCTCCAACAGTCCAAAAACATGTGGGTTAGGTTCACTGGTGTTTGCAAATTGCCCATAGTGTGTGTGTGTGTGTGTGTGTGTGCGCCCTGTGGTGGGTTCGTGTCCCACCTGGGTGTCCCCTGCCCTGCTTCCTGGGCTGGGCTTCAATCTTCCTGTGACCCTGAATTGGAAAAGGTAGTTAAATTAATGGATGAATGATATACTCTCTCCACTTTTCCTAATCTGACAGCACCTTGCCATTTTATTTCGGTGTTTCTGACATAACCCCAAGAGTATAACATCCTGGAAACACAAAGCATTTTTAAAATGAATACCAGTGCCCTGAACACAAGTTACAGCCGTAGTGTTGGGTTGAACTTCAACATTATTGATTTCTTATATCTGTTATGTTTATGTGACATGTTAAATTTTGTTGACATACATTTTTTGGATATGTGTTCTCCAAACCCATGGGCAGAGTCATATAAAGCCTTGTACTCTAGTGGCAGAATATGCCACTTACTCACCATCTTATGGGCATAGATTACTGTCTGAAGGAGACTGAGGAAGGCATGTGGCACTCTAATGAACACTATTCAAACTTTAAAAGTAAAGGCATTAACTCCATACAAACAAAGACAGGGCTGGATCAATACAACACTGCTGGCTGACTTTCTGGGCAGAAATTATGTTAATACAATGACTTGTTGTGGTTTTTATTTGTCAGCCAGTTGTTTAAATTGTAGACTAACCAGTTGAGCTCTTTTTCTCAGGTCTGTCAGGCAACCCTCCTGGGAGTTCTTTACATTCCTGCTTTTGTATCCCAGCTGAGTTGTACTGGGTGTCTTAAACCATGTGACAGCACTCATCACACAACAATTTGCTACTAAATTATCAGTATATAAAGTGGATTACCTTCAAATTTTGCTGAGGTGTGAATGGAAGCATTTCTGTCTTAATTTGTCTTAATTGGGACTGCTTATTCCTTAATGTTTGCAATTTATTGTGTAAAGCTTTTTGACGCACATTATTGTAAATGGTGCTATATCGAATAGAATAGAATAGAATAGAATAGAATAGAATAGAATGTCCTTATTTTCCATAGTGGATAATGTAAAACATAGCGATAGCGGCATGAAAATTAGCAAGCAGAAGGAACTAACACTATAGACATCATTGTAGCTACCCTTCACTGACACATGAAGCACACACGCACACACACACAGAGGAGACAACTGTCACAAAAATTTAATCAGTGGTCTAGTAAAATGTAATTTAGACAAAACATTTCACAGATGGTTGAGCTGGGCTTCTGCCTGAAACAAACCAGAGAATTTGCCAGTGCAGCATAGACTGTGGCCTAATGTGTGACTGGTTTACAGATGGCAGCAGTGAGTGAACCACCATTTCCCATGAGGCCAAGGGACTGTCTTGTGTGGCCAGAACTAACCAATTATTTTATTAGACTATGACAAAACAACTCTGTTGGCATGTAAACTTGACATTTCGATTTGTTTTGGATTCTGGTGTCCCAACATGCACCAGGGTATTTACCAGATTGTATCTATGGTACTCTATACTTCTTAATTCCTGTGGTATTCCAGCCTTATGGACACAGGGCTAAAATGCCATTAGGATGTTACACATTGCTCCCTGGGCCTCTTAAAACGTTATCACACCAAATAAAGAATTACTTGCTCATTCTTCTCTGTTAGGCCTGTGCTCAATTTAAGAAATCTGGCAAAGGGTAATTAAAAGGTTTCTTGAACTTATTAAGGAATGCTCTACTAAATTCTTGTCCAGTGGCTGTATGTTGGCAGGCTAAATAACTTCAAATAGCAGTATCTTATTTCACTCCGCCTTTAAGTCAATCAGTGTCCTCGATAAGATTACGCTGGTCTCCCAAAAGCGATCTGTATTGCTTTCCAAGGACCTCTGGCTGCAACTAATTACTTGTGGGCTCCATGAGCATGTCTGGGGTCTCTCGTGACAGAAAGGCCACAGTGTCAGCTCACACCATTTCATTGTTCTTCAGACAGAATGCTCTATGACAGCGGTGTCACTTAAATCCAAGGAGCAAATCAAAGGCAGGCTGTCTCATTAGCTCATGAACTCTGGTGATCTGGGAATTTTTGACTCAGCACAAGAAGTAAAATGCCATCCTAATGTTAAAATTAGGATCTCTTCATAAGATATTGTTATTATTAAGGGGTGTTTAGGGCAAGAGGAGTTACTGACACCATGAAAAGTTCAACTGCAAAAGACATTTGGTGAAACAAAGTTTATGAAACACGTGAATTTCAATAAAGTTTTCATCATGCTGTCTTACAGGAAGGAATGACTCCTTAGTGAATGTTTTCAAAGTTAACAAAATTTTTGCATTCTTTCCAAATGGTGCCGGTCCTTGGGTGCAAGCACTGAACTCAACAGTTGAGACAAATAATCACAAGGGCCAGTCCTCCAGAAGCACACCTCATTATACATGGGATAAGCAATGCATCACCATGGCAACAGGGTCAAGAACCAAACCTAAAAATAGAAAAACCCAATTAAGGTGTGGTAAAAAAAAAAAAAAAAAGTAAAAACATAGCAGGGCCATAATTCCGTTCATCATAGACTATGTAATTTGTCTGCAATTTGCTGCGTAGATGCTAAGTGTAAGAGTCAGATGGGGTTCACACTTTAGGCACGTTTCAAATGTTTTCAGATGTTTTTCTGAAAGGTTGGTAGATACCAATTAGCACAATATTCATAATGCTTTAGCTTTTAACTCTAACTGCATTACTTGGACAAGTGAAACAAAGCATGGTTATTAGGTGCTGTTCTCTTTTAACATTTGAATCATGTACATCCTCATTTACACTACCTAAAGCAAGTGCAGCATTATCATTGCCCATAATGGAGCAGTGTACAGCCATCCAAGTTAGCAGTCCTGTTCACACTTCGCATCGTCAGAGATGTTTTCATCTTTATTGTTATTTAACTGCCACCCCTAAACAAGGCAACATTCTAACATTTGAACAACAACATGTAAAAAACATAATCACAGATGTTACAGGTACAATCCAACAGCGGGTCCTACCCAGGCAGCTTGAACCTGCAACCTTCTCTGCATGTAGCAAAGATTTTTAAACCACCATATTCATACATGATCTCAAATCTCAATTTAGTAAGTTGATATAAACATGTTGTTTCTGCATAGAGGTTGGACCAAATAATTAACACTTTTCCGACTGAGTGTTTTAGAATACCATGGGCACTAAGGCAGTGTTTCAAACTTTAAAAAAAACGGAGGTGTAATTATTTTTTGTACTTTAATGGGAAAAGGTTGACAACTGAAATGTTTTCACACATGCAAATTAGTGCTTATGACAATTGAAACTGGGGTTTTTTTCTGAAATGAGTGATGCGCCCTGATGGTACAAAGCAAAGGTTTATAAATCAGGTAAAGGATTCTCATCTCTGCTTCCCCTTAATGTGTTTAAGAATAATGGATGTTATTTGCTTGGTTTTAAAATAAAAACTCCACAGGACCTGCCACCATTCTTTTAACGTTGAACCCTTTTGTTGATAGAGCTGACTGTCAGTAGGACGCCATGTGATTATGCTCAGAGTATAGCCTTCAGTGTCAGGCCACATACGGGACTCGCATCTTAAATCTGTGGAAAGAATGACAGTAGGAGTGTGCCATTTGGGCTCTCCTCTGAATATAAAAAATGGCTCAGCCATATTAGCACATAATTGTGAACGGTGTTTATGTCAGTGGTCCAAAAATCCAGAATGAGGGCAGTGAGGAACTGTCCGCCCATACATATACTTCCAGGGAAAAGTGAACAAGGACAAAACAAAAACAAAACATGGTTGACAAACATATTTACAGCAATTATGGTGGGTCCAGAAACCAGTAGTGTTTCTAGAACTTCTCACATCCATCTCTTCAGCAAATGCAACCAATATTCAAAGAAGAACCCTCGCTTAGCTTTAGCCTTGCCTTTATAGGCTCCACCCCCTTGTACATGCCACTTCCCAAACAATACACACATACCTTTGCACTTATACCTTGTTTTAGGTCTTTCCCCAAATACAATATTTTCTCGTTACCATGCTTTGGGGTGTGATGTTTTGGGAGGCAGGTCGGAGAGGCGAGGTCCATATGCAAAAAAAAGGTTTATGAACAGAATGAAGAAGTCTAACTCAAGAGGTACAAATAAGAACCAGGCTAAGCAGTAGACAAATGACAGCGACACTGTAGTAGGCACAATTGCAACTAGAATTACATACTACAGTAACCAGCAGGAAACTGCGGAAAACACAAGCTTTATATAAGGGAACTAATAAGAACAGAACAGGTGCAGATACTGATGCAATTGGGAGGGAAAACAAGGAACCTAGAAACACAAGAAGCTAGACAAGACAGGGAATATAGATATCAAAGAGACAAAACAGGAGACCCCCAGTGGACAAAACCACGAAGGGAAGGCACAGGGCATGGCAGGGGTATTTTAAACATTATTTATTTCATCTCCCCTCCCAAACATTTCTGGTACAGCCATCTGAGCCTAGATGAGCATCCTCTCTACAAATACGTAGGATGTTCCACACGTACGGTTTTCTTACATGATATACTCAGAACTGGAAGATGAACAAACAAACAAACAAACAAACAAACAAACAAACAGAGTATTCCCAGCAAACATATATAACCTGAAATAAATGAGCGATTTCCTGTTATTGCTGCGTATCTGTTTGTTTTTTCTGGCTATTGCAAGAAGTGAATGTGTGTGTATGTGAACGACAGTAAGCTGTCTGAGTATCCATCAGTGTGTACCCCAGTAGCTGTCCAGCTTATGGAGAAAACTAGCAGTTGTTAAGTACATGCAGTGAAACCAAAAGCAAACAAACAGGTTGAGATGCTGAGCGAGTGGTTGCTGCTTATGTATATCGCGTACGTGACCGTGTTATCAGCGGCCCAGGAAAGAGCCCCGTTGCATCTACAATGACTCAAAAAGTCAGTTAAAGACAGCCAAGTGCCAAGGTCTTAACCCTTTTTACGCTTCTTGAAGACTTCCTCCAAAATGGATGCTACTGAAGTTAGGTTATCTCCAAAAGTGATAGGCACAGGGAACAGTATTCTTGCTGTTTGCATCAATTGGATGTTGTATGTACAGTGCACTGATGCATATTGTGGAGCTGTTGGTGTTGATGAACTTCATGATCCCCCAAACTCCCCAGCGTACATTTTCTATATTCTGTACTAGTTCAAGTGTTGGGAAAAGAGGAGCAGTGTCTCTAGCATGCCAAGATTAAAGACATGCTCGATCATCATACTTTGCCCCCTAGGTGTCCTTTTGGTGACATGACACAGTCAAAGTCTGGCTCTGATCTCTCGACATGAGTGCACTTGTGTTGAATGGCTGTCACCAAAGAGGAAGTGAAAACGCAGGCATCACAACAGAATTCCTAAAACTATGTGTGTCAAGACTGCCTTCCCCCTAAGCATGGCATTTACTTCGAAATGAATGGAGAGCCAGTACTAGCCTACAATGACAACTTCTACTTCTTCAGCATTACAATGAGCTCCTTGGACTACCACCTCCAAATGCCCATGCACGCTAATATCTGTTCTCTGAGACCTTGGAGCGACTGGAGATGTTGTTTTTTTTTTTTTGGGGGGGTCGCCTTCAAAAATCAGGGAATGAAAGAGGAGTCAGAGTCCTCCTCTCACACTAATGAGCCTTGTGGAGAGGAGACTGGGGAGTTTGTAAGACAATCGTCTTTGAAGTTCCCCATCCTCTCCCTCACCATTTCTGATGCTTTTGTTTAAAGAAGAAATTGTGCAAGCTCTGGATTTTTTTTTTTTTTTTGAAAGCTGGTGGTGGCTGTCATTGGCACTAGCAAACGTGATAAATAAAATATTTTATAAGTTATCTAGTGTATCTGAAGCTTGTGAGGTTCAGTATTTTTTCACTTGTCTGCTGTGCCAGAGCCAAAGGGTGGCTTACCATGTGTCACCCTAGCCAGACTTTGGACACACCTCTTGTCACTTCTCTTGTCTTGTGAATAACATCACAAGCCCAGAAAATCCACTGGGTTTAAGCTTGCCATCCCACTGTATAAGTTCTGACTCTGCCTCTGCTCATGTGCAAAACATGAGCAGGGATCAACTTTAGTCTGAAATGTACACATCTTGCAGTGACTAACTTGTATTTATTTAAACCCATTTTAAAACCAGGACAATAAACATAATATTCATTTCACTGTAACAGAGTGACAACCTTCCATGCCACAATGGGGCCATGTAACCCAGTGAGAGAAAGTCACTAGGCTGTGTGACTCATTGTCATACAAACTGTCACGTTTTGGGAGTTGAGAGCGAGAGGCAAGATTTAACTGCAGAAAGCAGGATTCATTAAGAATAGAAAAACATGCTAACAATGTGGAAACAACGAAAATACAGGCTTTTAAGCATAAGAGAACCATGGAGTCACAATAACCAGTGAGGGACTAATACAAGAGGAGAGTATATAAAGAAATAAAAAGGAAATGGAAACCAGGTGGCAACGCTAACAAGCACAAGGAAAGCAGAGTAAGTACAGAATCCCCCTCCAACTGAATTTGTTAGAATGCAATAGAGAACATCTGTAAAGAAAAGGACAATACATATGCCTTTGAATGAGTTTGGTGGAATTCTTGTAGTGTCTCTGACAGGCTTTAAAGCTGGGAGAAAGTCAGCTTCACAAAAGGGATGTGGCAGTTATGATGAGTGAAAGGAGTGTTTAATTATGTTTTTGCTTTTTTGAATTGGGAAATTGTAACTCTAGGTTAGCACAGCCTTTCCCTTTCCTAAAGGCATACAGACAGAAACACTCCTTCCATCACTGAATGCATTCGAACCAATAAGAAATGAAAGGTAAACACCCCTTTTCTTTTCTGCACATTTTATTTATAATAATAATTATTATTGTTATTATTATTTAGAAATGTATTTATTGTTTTTTGCATTCATTCCCTTCCTGTTCTGTGCGCCCACCAGGTCAGTATATATATGTGCACGATGGGTAGCTGCAGTGATGTAACAGGTATGCCTAATGCCCGTCTCTAACCAGAGCCCCATCAGGCGTAGGAGTTTCTTTTAGCATTGCCCAGACAGAGCAAGGGTTGCCCACAGCACTGCCCTCCTTTCGGTGCAATCCTTGCAGCAGCAACAACACAAAAAGAAGAAAAAAGGATATAACACGCTGACTTCTTTTGTGCCACAAGGTAGAAAAGTGTAAAAATTGTGAAATATTGTCAGTCGTCCAAAAATTGTCAAAAAAAGTCAGCTGACAGCTACATTTTTTAAAACCACTGAATTTTATAAACTAACTACTTTGCAGTGACAGAAAAAGATGCTGGAGATTGACATGGGAATGAGTTGGCCATTTTTCCTGGATATTTTCGATAGAGGTAACAAAAGGAATTCAGCCCCATACAGAGATGTCTCAAAAAGCAGTTAATGGTTAATCATGAGCTTTTTCCTGTAGACCTGTGGAATTTGTGTCAGGGAGATGTTTCGACATTTTTATGTATTCTATTACAACTGTCCCCTTCTGAAAAACCGCTTACGGATTTCGGTTAACGTTTTCATTCGGGTGTGTGATTCGTCTTCCATTGCAATCTCACACAGTTCACAGGAAAATAGCGTGGCTTCCGTGTGACGACAGCAGTATAGGAAGCGGCTAATGCGCATTGTCCTACTTTTTCCAACTTATCAAACCGTTGTAATCACAAAGCCAAAAATAAAAAGGCCTCACGCATTAGAAAAATATTTTCTAATATAAACTGCAGATAATTTAAAAATCTAAAGTAGATAAATTACAGAATTGCGTTGGCATCTTAATAAAATGCTGTCTTAATGCTTATGGATAATAACCGCGATTAATGAGGATCACGGTAAATATGAATAAATCAGTTACTTGAAAGCATGTCCCCACCAGCAATGAGCTGATTTTTTTTTTACTGACTGGCGTTGATCGTTTTTCAAGGATGCAGCTGGAAATTCGTTCACGTCTAAAGCGTGACTGTGAGCTCTTTTATCTTCTGATATTATCATCAGCTATAGACTTCCAAAAAGAGAAAAGACATACTAAGCGATCAGGCGGTGATCTCATCTGCTGTGAAATTAGGAGGTTATTGTATTTTGCAATGTCTAAAATATTTCTTGCTTTTTAAAGCTGTAAGTGGGGTCATTGCAGCTGGATCTCTAGCTTCTCTGATCTACTCGTTGTTTATCTTTTCTCTTGCTGAACAAAACCTTGAGTACAAAGTGTACCAAAGTCCTTTCTTATTTGGGAGTTATAACTTTTTTCCCCTGAATTTTAAAACCTCATGAAAACACCAACAAGAACGCTAACTGTAGCCAAACAAACGCTGAAATTAGCTGCAGTGTGCTGTGGTTTAGTGTTGACAGACACCATCATCACACATACCCTCTGACTCAGTCACAGTTAAGCTCAGTAGGAACACTGTGTTTCCTACTCTACTTTCCCAGCATACATATTTAAAAAGTTATTTTCCTGCCGTCTTTTAAATCGTACGTGTGGGAATGGGACTTATTGACGCATATTTATTTTTAAACAGAATCAGAAATGTATGGTTTCCAAGTATAGAATGTATGGTAAATATTTCAGATAAATAACTTTCTGTCAGACTTTGGGTGTTGGGCAGCTAAGTAAATAAAACAGCAGTGCTAATGAAGCAAACACAAACAGCAGAAGGCTGAGGAAGATGTCTCAAGATACGTGCTGTGTGTTGAATTTATTTTCTCATCATAGAATGCTGTATTAGCATCATGACTATGAACACCTAGGTACTGCAAAAAGGCTCCAAATGCCATCACCCTAATCCCTCCAAAACTAAACACATGAGAAGCTCCAAAGGGCTTGAAACTTGTGTCTGTAATCGTGTCATTTTTACATCTGTCTGAAAAGCATGTGTCTCGTGAGGCACGTAGACAGAAACACACCAGGCGGGAATAAAATCTTAAACCTGCTGTAACGGAACAAGGTTGAGAATTTGAAAGCAAAACAATATTTGGGCTGAATTCTTTTTTTCCAGAAAATATCTTGTGGTATAAAACTGCTAAACTTATAAACAATGTAGATCACTTTGATTTAAAACTTTTCCTATAAAGCAAAAAATATTTATTTAAAAACTTTCACCAGTTTGAATTAGAACATTCAAAACCTTTGATTTCTTCCTTTGCTGGTTTCCTGGCATGTATTTTGTAGATACTGACCATATTGTCCCCATACAATTACAGTACAATAGACAAGTGTAATTATGTATTAACACCGATAAGGGTTTTACCTCTTTTTATCTATTATTTTCTGTTAATGAAAGACCACTGTTCAATGAGACTGAAACCGGTGGCACTGCATTGACTAACGTTGCATATTTAATGTAGCAGAAACTGTTACATTACTAGATTTAAACACCAGTGTGCAAATATTTTACACATATTTGTTCAGTTTTTAAACTTTTTATCTATATATTTGATGCAAATCTTCTTTAGAAGAGTTGGTTCTCTGCCTGTTGCAGTAGATCCATACAATGCTCCGCAGTTGTTGTGTTCATAAATGCATAGTGGTAAAGCGTGGGAAAACCTTCTCAGATGTATTTTATGCATATCATTATGTAAAGTGTGTATGTTTTGTGTGTCAGAACCATAACTGTTTTTCATTGAAATTGCTCTGAACCTGGACAATTTGTGCCTTATTGTTCACAGTTTCCAACAGTCACATTCCTCCCAGATGTCAAAACAGCTTCAGGTTTCAAAAGCTAATGGACTCTCCTACAATGTTCAGACCATTCACCATGTACCCCTGCCTCTCAAACAGGATTCTAGGAAAAATGTTAGTAAAAAAAAAAACTGAAATGGAAAGGCTTCCCAAACACTGTAGCTTGTAAACCACATTCCTGAAGTGTAGCCTTTACATTTGCAAGAGCATTCAAATTAAACTGGCTGAAAATAGAGAATGGGAGGTGAAAGTAAACAAATTAGTCAGTGTAGCCAAGCAATGCTTTATGTACATCAAGCAACCATAGCCTATCCTCTTAAAGGCTGCCTCAGGCGTTTTTAACAGTCAGCCTTTGTGAAACACTAAGGCATGGTGACATATACTAAATCTGCCCTATACCATCGTTATTGAATTTTTTAATATGCTGTGAGTGAACACTTCTGGCAAGTCAACCAGTTGCGGCGTTATGTGATTGGGCGCTGTAATAACGGTGGGTTTTTGAAGGACCCTGAGAGTGCATGCAGAAGAAAGCTGGGAGGAGAGAAGGCTTCAGCTATGTGATGCACAGGCTAACACCAAAGGGGCATGCACAGGTTTTCAAGAATATCCCCTGCTGAAGAGTTTGTGCATTATTAATTGTGCACGGAGGAAGAGCTTCCAGTCCACAGTGGCTTGTTGGTCACAGACCAGCAGAGGCTGAACGGAGTTTCATACTTAGTCAGAGGATGTTTTATCAGTGGCAGAGCAGAGACCAGAAAGCTGATGGCATCTTCACACTCTATAGCTCGATGAATTTTTCTGAGTGGACCATTTAGGGTTTATTATAAGCTGACAGAGGAGAGCTAGGTGGTGCTTCCAACCGTAGAGAAATCACACTGCTACAATATCACAAACAATCATACAAAAGGCTTTTTCTGCTCCAATAACAGGAACAAGATTTTTTAATATATCCTGAGGGCTGTTGATGAACTAGAAATAGACAGGAGATTTAGAGCAAAGTAACTCTTTTACAAACATTATATTGTAGAGGTTTTGCGTCATGACTCTTCATGTTCCCTAGGTGTCGCCTTTTTGGTTCCATGTTAGTCATTGTAATTAGATAATTAGTTGTTTAATGTCTTGATGTACTTCACCTGTCCTCACTCGTTCTCCATGTCTATTTAAACCCTGTCTATTTAAAAAGTGGCTTTCACTTTACCAATATGTGTGTTCTGTTCCAAATACTCTGAAGCTCCTTGGAGCAACTATGCTACAACAGATGATAAATAAAAATTAACTAACATAAACTGAACAGCACAGAACTGAATCAATTTAAAACATGGATGTCGGTTAATGTTTGCATATTACAGTTGGTTAATTGGATGTCGGTTAATGTTTGCATATTACAGTGTGCAGCAGTGTGCTGCAATGCTTGAAGATTTAGTGTCCAGCATTCAGATGCTGACCATGGACTCTGGGGAAGGCATCGCCCTGTTCTGTTTCAGAGCATTTAGAGCCCAGGGGACGAGATGAAGCTTGCAAAGTATTTGCATTGTCTTTGTTTGTTTCGCCCTGCAGTTTCATTGTAAAAGTGGCTGTCCTGAAACTACACCTGACTTTGCAAAGTGGCTTGGCTTTGAGGTGCAGTTAATACGTGTAGGGGGATTTCTTTTTGGATAGAATAATTGGTTTCATTTTATAGAAAAGACTAAATGTGTTTAAGGGGAATGCTACATCCCAAAATATGGGCATAATTGCCTTTCTCTCATTGAGAAACTGATCCAGTTTTTAATGTATGTATGTACATACTGTCAGGTGACGTAGGATGAAGTGGTCTATTGCGGTGGTTCTCAAAACTTGGTACTGGTGGTCCCAGTGGCTGCAGGTTTTTATTTCAACCAATACATTATTTTTAATTTGATTACTATCTCACTCTCTTAATTAAATATCAATTACATAGTTTTTTCTCTGCATGCAACCTGATCCTTTGCATTTGTCTGTGCTTAATTGTCTTAATTTATACAAAGAAGAATGTTACGAGTGAGACTGTGTGCATTAAGGTGTGTAATAAAAACTTTAAAGAGCAGGACATGGCATGCTTTTTAATTAAGTCCAGCAAACCTTAAATTGTATTCAAATCATAGTAATTAACAAACAACACAAACGGGTTGTAAGAAGAACAAGAAATGGATTAAAAGATCAAAAACTTACCATAACTAAAAATTTGTCAAGAAGTCTTTGTATTGCTTTTTAAAATTTTATTAAAAATTAATAAATTAATAAATCTTGTTGAGAATTTTGACACAGTGACTACAGTAAAAGGTCAACAATGTTTATTCGAGATTAAGGTAAAATTAAATGCAGGAATGTTATAAAAGGCTGGCTGGGGCTTCACTCCACAGTATCTGTCTGACCTCCTCCTGCCATACTCGCCATCACTCTCTCTCAGGTCAGCAGATCATTCACTTTTAGTCCTCCCCAAGACGAAGAAGAGGCTTCGATGGGACCGTGCTTTTTCAGTCGCTGCCTCTAAATTGTGGAATGACTTGCCTTTGCACATTAGGCAGGCCAACTCACTTCCTGTTTTTAAATCCTCTCTTAAGACACATTATTTCTCTCTGGCTTTTAACTCAGTTTGAGACATTGGCTTTTACTGTTGGCTTTTATTGTGTTATTATTGTTTTTACTTTTGTTTTACTTTAGTTTTCTTTTTTGTTTGTTCTCTTAAATGTCTTCTATCTATAATTCTTTTATGTGTTTTATGTGTTCTCATGTTTGTGTACAGCACTTTGGCCAACTGTGTTGTTCTTGAGGTGTTTTATAAATAAAGTTGGATTGGATTGGATTGGATATCCTCAAATGCAATATCTTAAATGCAGACATTGGCTGAAACAAAAAGCTTCACCCATTGAGGCCACCAGGACCAGGTTTTAGATGCACTGGTCTACTGGAATTATGGGGTGAGGGAATGCTGGCTTGTTCCTGGGGTCTTACAATGTGACTATGATTCAGCAAACTTTCTGCATCATGGCAGTCTTGGCATGAGTGCTGGGCTGAATTTCTCCTGTGCTCAGTTCTTCAATCTAACTTTGCTTCTGTGATCTCTGATTCAATGTGAACGTCCACTTCTTAATTCCCTGGCAAATGTTTGACTACAGGTGGCACGGTGGCGTGGTGGTTAGCACTGTCGCCGCACACCTCCAGGCCTGGCGTTCAATTCCTACCTTGGGTCTGTGTGCGTGGAGTTTGCATGTTCTCCCTGTGCTTGGTGGGTTTTCTCCGGGTGCT
>JABJVR010000559.1:3593-20909 GCA_025773905.1 Chitala chitala | reverse complement strand
ACAGGGTGTCCATAAAGTCTCTTTACAATTTCAAAACAAATTGAATTGAAATTGTAAAGAGACTTTATGGACACCCTGTATAATTTGTTTAAATTTTTACTAAAATACCTGGTCTGCTCTTCAAATAACCATAGTATAGACTGGATAGTGTCTAACTTGAATCTGAACAAAACACTGTCCTCAGTGGCCTTACATCATCAGCCCAATGTACCAGTATTGCAGGAGGTTCCCCTGTGTATAATGATAAACTCTTACCAAGACCCTTCCCTACTCTAAAATGAAATTCTGGGGCTACAAATGCCACCTCAACATTATTCCCTCACTTCTTTCATGCATCTGTCTGAAATCAGTAGAATGTAACTGTAATAACTATCTGTATAAGTCTGTAAAGTATGTAAATTAAAATTAAACTTATCTCTATTTTTCTTTTTTATTGATGATAAATCTACTTTATCAACAGTAAGCAGCCAAGGGTTAATTGCTGGTAACAGCACTGTTTAGTTGAGGTATACCTAATTCTGCTGCTTTTTGGTCCACTACCCAGCCAAAGCTGTTTGTTTCCTTCCTCTCCCTCCTCTCCTTCTCCCAGCAAAGTTTTAAAATATTTTCTGTTTGATGATTTTGATCATGACCCTGTAAATTTGCGCAGTGATTTAACAATTATATCCTCATTTCTAGAGTCATTTCTCCTGTTCCCACTACTAACACTGGACCAGTACATAATCTCAGAGAATGTAATATATATTCGGTTTATATGTGATAGATCAGTAACGACTTTCCATATCAAAACGCAACACAAACTATACTGTAACGGTACTTTACAGTATATGGTAAACCTGAGACACAAGCCGACAGGAAAAAAACACGTGAAACGGAAGTATTTGGGAAAACAAAGCTGAATTTATCTGCATGTTGCGGTTCTTACATCGCTGTGGGAGACAATCGTCAATAGTATTTGGAAACCCTGCAACCCTGCATTGGATAAGCGGATGGATGGATGGATGGATGGATGGATGGGTGGGTGGACGGATGCATTTGGTAACAACGACATGGCACATTCTGGACGCTAGATGGCAGTAAAGCTATACGTTGAAGTGAATAGTCCGTCTGACCCTGTTTTGAGGACAAAAGTGTAATAATATTCTGTAAGTTTCCAGTGGGTGTTATATGGAACAAATGAGTGGACATTGGCCTCTTTGTCCTGGGTCGCAAAATACATAGTTGGGTGTATCCTGGAGGTGCTGTTACAGGAGGATGACAGGAGGATGACCGGTGGCTGCGTGTGATGCATCATCTGTGTACGCGTATCTCTGTCTGCCCAGTAATATTTAAAACCATTTGACGCCACTTTTCAGTGTATAGCCGATTCTTGAACATGCGTTTTTTCAACCAAACATTTCATAGCAGGGCCACCAGCACAAATTATTCAATGGAATGGCCAAAAATTGTCGTTCCCCTGGGGGTTAGGTGGTGAGAACAAAGAAGTAAATAAACTAAAAATTATGTGATGTGGCCCTTGATTGAATGTATCCACCCATTTTGCAACGTTTAACTGAAATCTGCATAAACATATAGCAATTAACCGAAATCACAAAATGTTTATTTATCCTCAATTTAAAGTATTGGAAATTTTTTGTCTGTCTAGGTTTTTGATTTACATGGGGTTCTCAGGAATTAATTAATTACCGTAAACGGTAGGGTGCTTGTTGTAGGACAGCGGAGTTGGCCAGTGATGGTACTTTACTTCCCAGATTTTCACTTTACTGCAGGTTGGTGTCCATTACCGCACCCATACAAAACTGTTATATGGCCATGACGGAGTTTGCGGCGTTCTGTAGCCCAGCCAAGACAAACCCATCTCATCGTACAGGTGTCTAACCCTTCGGTGTTGACCGTGTGTGTGCGCGCGCAGTCTCCAAGTTTTAATTTGGTGCTGAATTACGTTGCGGAACAATCAAATTATGTTGAACTGAAGGGGGCACATTTGGAACTAGTTGAAGGAAACAGCCCTGAGTTTGCACAATCTAAAAAAAGACTCGGAGCTTCTACGCATGACATCCTGAGGGTTATTGACGGAGTTTGACTCCGCGCAGCACGCGGGGTGAGCTGTGATTACAAGTGATGGGACTGATGACATGTATAAATAGTCTCCTTGTTACATTACGATGCATTTTGTTTTCCAAGCAGTCAGTTCATGCATGGTTTAACTTGAAATGCCCGATCGATTACGTTGCAGAGCTGTTTTCCCCCAGTGGTGTGAATTTGCTGTTTCTGTCTTCTTCTGAGTCGAAGCAATTTATGGAACAAAGTGGAACAAAAAAAATTAATACGGTCACGGCAAAACTGTCCGTAACGTACAGCTGGCTCTGGGTGCGTGCTTAATTAAATTCTAATCAGGTAGCAGCTAAGCCGCTTTGCAGCTACTCCATGAAGAACCCTTTGCTGGTGTTGTTTCATGCTATTTAACAGTACTTCATAACAGCTGAGATTTATTTTTTCCTTCCCTTCTCAGCTGTTTTTTTTATCTATGTTAGAAGATGGCTCTTCTTGGGTTTTAGAAAGTGAATGCCCTCCCCTCCATTAATGGTGTGGTTTTGTATCTCACAGAGACATGTCACTGTGTATTTCTTGGCATGGGCTGAGACAGGGTTCCAGTGGAAATGCCCACACCTCTGAGGTTATCGCCAGTGTCACCACAGGGAAAGATGGTGACCAATTGAGGCACTTCTGCCCTGTGAATGGGTATTAGCAGATAACCAATTAGCCACTTGTGACCCTGAACAGAGCAGTGGCTTTGTAATGGGGGGACAGATAAGCGGATGAATTTTAAGAGCAAAAGAGTTTCTTCACTCAAGTCACACAAGGTGCCCCAAACACCGGGACAGGTAAAGGTGTGTGGTAGTCGCACACACCAAGGGTAGTTTTGGATGAGCCAGTCCACCTAACCAGTCCATGAAGTCCACAAAAACACAGGACGAATATGCAAACTCCATACACACACACGTGTGTGTGTGTGCACGCACACACAGTGCAGGGTCACATTTGAGCCATGACCTTGGAGGTGTCTGGCAACAGTGCTGCCCACTCTGTAACACTTACTGGTTTGTGTGTGTTTTCAGGTTACTGGGAATTCATGGGCACATTTGACAGTTTCCATTGAGATGTCTGAGGCGCTATGCTGTTTGTCTACCGTGCTGCTTTTAGGGTCTTATGGAAAAACATCCTGTAAACTTCCATAGCGTACTGATTATGGTCAATTATCTTAAACAAATTAACCGGAGCTTTTTTGGACTCTCATTGCCGTGTGATATTGCATTCACTATTTACATATGAAAAGCATGATTTGTCAATGGGTTGTATTTAAACAGTGGAGTACAGCCATGACTTTAGCTGGTGTGCTCTCCTTCACGTCTGGTGTTTATACTGCATCACGGTAAATTTAAGTCCTGGAGATGCCGATCCTAAACACCGAAAACAGCGGAACGCATTGTTGTGTTGGTAAAGTATCAGCCAGTGGGTGAAGATCCAGCACGTTCTCTGTTATCACTGCTGATGAAGAGTCCTCCTCGTTGTCCAGGTTGTACCCCCTGAACGCCCGTCATGGTGGACAGGACAAGACCAGATCTGTCTCATATCATGTCCTTTTAATAAGCACTTACAGTAATTACAGGAAATGTCACAAGAGTGTGGTGTAGCTGACCTGTAGCTGACCTACCCTAACTCCTCTGGTGGGCGTAAATAAATGATGACAACCAGCTTCGGCACCCCCCTGCAGAACTGTGGGGCCGTGTCAGTCCCATTTGTTAGAAATGGCAGGTTTGGATTCAAAACTGTCTGCTTCGATTTAGTATGAGAGTGATTGGTGCTCTGGCACTGGAAAGCTCGCAAAAATCTGAACTTTTACATGAAGCAGGCAAATTGTCAGGGTTATTGAACTCGTGGTTGTATTTTCCAAAAACAGGTTTTCACACGGAGCCACTGGATTAGCTACATGTTTCACTAAACAAAGGGGAAGAAATATGAACACATTGAAATTTTTGGAATAAATGTTTAAATAACAAATGTTTAAATATAAAAACTAGCAGTAACCTCTGAGTTATAATACAGAACATGTATGAATATTCTGTCATAGTTGGTAAATGTCTCAATTTCTGGATTTCACTGTTAAAGAAGCCACAGAAACAAGCCAAGACTGTCTGCAGTTATTTCCCACAAGACTCCTATGTTAAGAAGCTTTAACTTTTGTAGTCTGTTTTCAAAAGAGGTACAGCACTGAGCTACAATGTGTTCTAGCATCCATTTATTATTAAGCATTAATTCATTTTTAAAACTTGCAGCCACCGTATTTTATTTCAATATGTACATAACAAATAGATGAACAGCTAGGGGAAGATCTTAAATCACTGGACTCTCAGCTCTGACATGACTGAAATCACTGGACCCTCGGCACTGATGTGACTGAAATCACTGGACCCTCAGCACTGACGTGACTGAAATCACTAGACCCTCGACACTGACATCACTGAAATCACTGGACTGTCAGCACTGATATCTCTGAAATCACTGGACTCTGACATCGCTGAAATAATTGGCCTGACAACACTGATCTGTGCCTTGGAGTGTTACTGATGTTCAAGGCTGAACTTGCTGGTTTTTACAAGTGAAGTGAGCAGTTTTTGAGAGCTTAAATGTGTCTGGATAACTGTTTTCAGGGAGAGTGAATGGTGAAGTGGTGAAACCTGGAAGGTCAGCTTGGGAGATAGAATGACCAGAAGTGTGTTCTTTATATGTTGTGTAAGTCTTTTTGACATTTGGCCTACGGTTAGCTTTTTACTTTTATTTTATTTTTTCGAGACTTTAAGGTCAGTCAAACACCATGGCGCAAGGCTGTACAGTATGGCCTAAAAATAAAATTGCCAGTTTTTTGTTTCACGCCTACAGCCAATTGTTGTATTTTTTTTAAGGATTTACTTGTGTATTTCTACCAACAGTTTATATATATTTAGTATATTTATTTATTTTGAAGCGAGCAGGGATACTGTGGCAAAATATTTCTGGCTCGGTAGTTAATACCTGGGGTCGACTGTATTCAGCATCAGGAGGAAGCCAGACCTTTGTGTATATGGCCATGGCAGATATGACAGACAGAGGGAACCAGGACATACCAAACAAGCACATCTTTAAAACTGTGTTATGTATGTAACAAAAATATCCAACACTTATGTCACCCATATCAAAAAGTAATTGCCCCCTAAAATTTTATAAAAGGTGGCATGACCATTAAGAAGAAATAACTGGATCCAAATGCTGCTTGTAAGTTCTTGTTAATGTAAAGGAATTTTAACGCTTATTTCTTTGCAGCTCTTAGCAACCAATTAATTATAAATTTAGAATTGATTAGGGCTTTGTCATATTTTCACAAACGTACGAAAACTGTGCTTGCGGTTGTAAAAGCGTTACGCAGGGGTGTGAAATACTGTTTCTTTATAATGTAGATATAATTATTTTTAATGGTGCTGAAAAGCGTTATGATTACGTTGCTGTTTGACAGAATGTTCAGTCCAGTGTTTAGTTGTCTGTTTCTCAGTTTAATGCTGTGGTTTGCATCTTCTGCTTATAGGAGAAAGGTACAGATGCATCAGAATTGGGTCATTTCTGTGCTCTTAAAACGCTCGGTCAGTATGATCATTACTTCCCCGTATTTGCGGTGCTTGTTGGAAACAAATCAGAACTCAGTGTGGCACTCTGAGCCATTCCTGAGAGCCGCGCGGGATGTTTTGGGCTGAGCGGAACATGACCTGGACTTTGGAACCCGTGTTCTCCCACAGGGCACTAACATACTGTTTCTGTGATTGCAGCCCTGTTTTATTGGATCTGGTGTGCTGTTATGTTGGCTACCTGCCACAGTTGAAGACATTGAGTTGTGGAGTGAGTGCTTGTGTCCTGCCTCATGCCTTATAGCCACGTGTATAATAATGTCCCGAGTCACTGGTGTAAAACCGGGACGTGAAGTAAAATACTTTGCCTTTATTTTTTACTTTTTTGCCATTAGCTAAGCTAGACCCTCTGTATCTGTATTTAGTTGTTTGTTATTCTGGCCTGGTTCAGATCTGAGGTCTGTTTCACCACTTTAGTGATTCATTTCATTGGGTGATTTTTTTTTTCCTGTGTTCTAAGTAAACACAGACATTCCATATTTTTCTTCTGTTTCTCCATAACTCCCTTCCATCCTTTATCATCCTTTATGGCCTGCCTGACCTGAGACTGGGCCTGAGATTCGCTGTCCAGCTTTTGTACCTTTATTTAAGGAGTGCATCGGCTGTTAACAGCGTTCCTGGCTTGATGTGGAATGATGACCTGTTAAGTTCCGACCTTGCCTTTGCTCGCGGTGACTCTCCATGGCCTTGCTGTTATGTCTTTTAACGTTTCCTCATCTACTCCTCAGTTGAATTTTTCGGACCTCTGTGTCGGGATGTAAAACTCAAGCAGAACCTTACACAGGTCATTGAGTTTTTGCTGAAACCGTGTGGCTGTCTGCCGGTGCTTATTACCGTTTGATTATAATTGATCATTGTGCGATGCTGCTGAAGTGTGATCAGCACTGAAGCTGAGAAAGGTTGTAAAATTACTGCCATACTGCTATTTGTCTAACTCTTAGCACATTAAATAGTGTGATTTTTTTTTTTTTTTTTTACTGTGATTAGGACTTTAATCACACACGTCGAGTACATTTAAAAAAATTGACAATTTGAAAAGATTTAATGACACCACTAATAATATTTGCCGCTAACTTCCATAAGTTATTACATTGTTACCTAGCAACAAATACAGCTCCAAGAATGACCTACAGACTCGCTTTTTTAAACATAAAGAAAATAATCCTTGTTGCCTAGTAACACGGGTATATGTTAAGGGGACTTATACAATGCTTAGCAAACATGCAAAAAAAAAAAAATAGCATTTATTGCTAGACTGTCAGACTAAGCTAGTCTAGTGTGTTGAAGCAACTGAGGACTCAAGACCCACACAGAACCTGAGACTTTGGCCAATTCTATAAAACACGAAAACGGTTTTTCATTTTAAGAAGAATGAAGTGTCACAGAAGAGCATGAACCATCACATAACGGCAGGTCATTACTGACCTTACTACACCATTACAGGTTCTGCTTTCTTACTCTGTGTCTAACCCTTCATGCCAACATGTTGGCATACACAATTTACCGCAACATGTAAGCATGTACAGTTTACTACACAACCTAAAATAGCTCTTTCCTGCAGAACACTGGTTTTTCAGTATATAGTGTTCAGTGGCTTAATCTTTCTGCCACACTCAGGGTTTACAGTACTGTAAGTCTTTAGGTTCTGATGGAGGAAAACACAGAGTTACCTTACGGCTATAGAGAGAATGTTAAGTGAAATTAGAGAAAAACAGTAAAGATCCTGTTCCCTACCTGCCACTGTGTGTCCCAGAGCAGAGTCTTCCCTGGCCCTCAGACGCCCTGCCTTCTCTGTCAGAGATCCTCTAAATGTCAGCCGTAAATCACTCATAAAGGCCATCCTGATTTTTCACCAGTTGTATATTATGTAATGTCCTTGCCAATACTTAAATGTTATGTTAATGTATTTTGTATGGTTTAATACCCTTGAGAAAATTGCAGATACAATGTCTTTTAAATGTTTTCACATAATTATCAAATTGAGGGTCCCAAGCAGCTTGGAGCCTGTTCTGTCTCCTGTGTGTGTGCGTGCGTGCGTGCGCGCGCACATGCGCGCGCAGACAGGTTCCATGCGTAGAACAGTGGTTGTGAGATCACTGCCCTGACTGTCCTTGTGCCTCAATGTTCCAGAGAAATCATGACCCTAAAACAGTCAGGATTTCTGGGCGATGACTTTGTTTCGTTATTTGTATTATTCATGCATGTCTCCTCATTGAATTGATGCAACAGATCATATAGTTTACCAGCTAGTTTTCTGTGTATTTCGTAATTGTTTCAGTTTAATTACACAACGCTCCAAATAATGTGTGTGCTGACTACAGCTTTTCCAGGTCTCCTAACGGAGATCTGAACAAGAAGGGGCTGGACTTCTGTGCCCTTAAGTCAGGAGCAGCTGCTGTGTCTGAATAAAGTCTGTGGCTTGGAAACTTTTAATTTGCACTTTCGAGCAGGTACACAAGATGAGTGTAGAAAGCTAATTTTACGTGTCACGGGACTGAGGCCGGGGTTAATTAATGAGCCCGGCTGCCCATTCAGCCTTCCGCGTGGAACTTCTTTCCTGCTGTTTTTCCATAGCAGACAAGAATGCCCTCGTTGCTGTTAGCATTGTGAGAGCACCACTTCTCTCCCGAAGCCACAAATATCCCATTCATACGCATTTAAATGCAGCTGATTAAAACTGCTTGGGTTGTCCACTGCAGAGATTGTGGAATGCAATGTTGAAGTCCATGAAGTTCACAATGGAAAATCCCTGGTTATGGTTTTAGCACAGTTCTATGTATTTACCATAATGTATTTCATGTACAAATTGTACATGCTCACATATTTTTAAATGTAATGTTTTCTGCTCCTTAGTGTTGATAGATACATGTTGGTCATAAAAGAAAGTTAATGCTTTATTTAAATGCGCTGTAATTGTCTTTTTTGTTAGGCTTAGGAATTAACTGCGAAATTATACAACATGTGTAACATTAAATTTATTAGTTCAGGAATCTTTCAAATCCAACATTTTTAAATTTTTTATGTTTTTATTAACCATGTCTCAGGAAACAAATTTAAAGTGTCTATAAAATATTAAAGAATATTTAGACTGTTCACTTGTATGCATGTACAATATTGCCTAGTTAGATTTAAACAAGTGGGAGTTTTCTGCTTTTCACAAGTAGTGCCATTTGCATTATTACATATAGATACTTTAATATTGTAAAAATCTGGTATCTATCCAATGATAAACTGTCAACTGAGGAAACGTTGCACAGAATGAAATTATTTTGGTGTCCAGAGATGGGTATTGCATATGGTCTAAAAACTTGGGTTTAAGTGGATAGGTTTGCATGAATTATGTACGTTTTAATTATGAAGTGGACGGGCAGATAAGGGCAGGGAGCTCATTAGTGTCTCAGGGACCTTCAGAGCCTTAATGAAAGTAAGCACATTAGCAGCAAGGAGAAGTATGACTATGGCAGGCAGCCAGCCCCTCCACGCCCACCTGGTCACCCTTGCTTGTCCTGGCAGGAGCGTTGGCTTCATACGCCAGCAGCACTAGGCCATTGGAGCCTGAAAGGATTCAAAAAGATTCCAAAAGTTTGAAAGGATAGCTTCTATAGAAGATGTCTTCTGATCTTTTATACCTTATTTTGCTCCTGTTTTGTTTTCGGGGTCTTTTTTTTGGAGGGGGGGTGGGGTGTACTGGATAAAGCCCTGTGGCTCCTCCTTTCATCTTCTGGAAGTTTTTTTTTTGTAATCATGGCTGTCAGACATCTGTGTGCAGAGCACAAACAGCCTGAGTCTGATTAAGAGTCATGGTGGGGGAGGGGAGGGGAGGGGGGTCATGCAAATGCATGTGAATATCCATGACTCACAATGTTGATGGTGTCCTTGTATGACCTTTCACTTTGTCTTTTGTGAAGGCTTACAAAGTAAAACTTAAGAAAGGGGAAAAAAAAAGACTTTTCAGAGTTTTGTTATCAACAAGTGAAGTACATATTTACACTAGTGTAATTAAGATGGCTTAGTGTTAATTGATCGCATATTTTTTCTCAGCATATTTTCCCATCATTTAAACGTTACCTTACCAAAGCACGGCTTAGCACGAAGACTACATGATGCTGTCTTCATGCTGTTCCCGGCCTGCTCCTGTACGAACAGAAAGACGTGCTGTTATTTTTAACGCCTCACAAGTTGGCTGCCTTTCTGTAGACATCGCCAGAATCTTGAGAGAAGATCATACTTAAGAGATAAAGATTACTTCACAGCATTCTCGGGGGAATAAAAGCCTGCATACTTCATGGTAAATTACAATGACAGAGGCTGACAATATGCGGTGACTTGAGAGGAAAATACACTGGCTTTTTATTTTGTTAGAAGTCTGTAACTCAAGTCAGTTCACCCAGAAAGCCAGTAAGGTGCTTCCATGGCAACCCGGGGAGAAAAGGTGCCTTTGTTTCCCCCTGAGCTTTTCATGATGTGATAGGAACACTGCGGAGGGTCAAACGGCCGCGAGACAATGCCTGTGAAATATCTGTGCGGAGCACAGAAGGTTAGAGGTCAGAACGAGTGTGGCGGAACCCGGGGCGCTTTCAAATTACCCGTCCTGCGCTAGGTGTTGCTCAAAGTGTCATGCTTTAATTAGAAGCAAAAAAAAGGGGTAGAAATGAGAGGAGGTATATGCAAATTGTGTTGTGTGGATTATGTAAGATTTACACATTCATCACAAATGACAGTTATTAAAGGATAATTATTATTATCATCGTTATTATGGGTGACTTTCATTCTTCCAGTTCTGGTTTAATTGCAGTGTTCCTGTAGTGGAAGCTGTTACAGAACAGCAATGAGCATTGGGTGGTAAAGAAAAGTTCAAAACCCGCACTTATCTTTCATTTGATACACGTTTTGATGTAATGGAATACGTTCAGTGGAGCAGCCTTTGAGTGCCAGATGTGAAAGTGTCTTAAAGGGCAAGTATCAATGCTGGGGTCCTTCACAGACCCTCTGATGGTCTGGTAGATGAATGTATACCATTCCCTTCTGCGTGTCTCTCTGACCCACAATGGGCCAACTGGTTCCTTTTTCAGGGTGTGCTGTGTTCCCAGGGCCACTGGAGTCAGTGAGTGGGCTGCAACACCATGCAGCTTGCTGGAATGCCATCGACAGGCTGGCCCAACGTCGGGGTCAGGGCTGGTAAATGTGTCCTTTCCTGTGGCCGCAACATTTCAAACGTTAGTCGCTGTTTAAAGAAAGAAAAAAGAAATTATAAAAAATTTAAAATAAACGAGCCAAATGGTAATGTTGGGTCAAATTGTAAACGTTTTGAAAGGAGGAAACCAAAAGAGGGGTGACTATTTAAAACGAACAGGGTCTGACGCTGTGTACATGATGAGAAATTACACTGACATTTGCCGCTGTGGCTGGATTGAAATCCGCTTCCTTGCTCTCCGTTTGTGTATGCGAGGGTTTTTTCTGAGATGGTCCGGCTGATTGATAAAACAGCGGATAATTGGATTGCACACGGAGGTCAGTGTTTATAAATACCTGCCGTCTGGCCCGACATGCACACGGTTGCGTTGCAGAGCTGAGCCAGAGCGCGCCGTGCGCGCCCGCGGCATCACCCAGGGCTCCCGACAAAGGCCGGAGTCACACACCGCCGCTCGTCTCATTCAAACGACGAGGAAGTGTTTGAAACATCGCTCTGATCGCTCACTCAACAACCCAGACAGCAGAAGGTGATATAATGTTTTAATCAAAAGGATTAAAATAACACGCCACATGTCTGCCACTGTTTAAACACATTACCAACAAGATCTCTCCTGCAGGGACGCAGGCTGATTAAAGTAGCAGAGCGCAGCTGTTATTACACCGAGCGAATGTCCACACAAAAGCATCAAGGCAAATGAGTGCGCTGCATGTTAAGGAACAATAACCGCGTTTACCGAAGTGATGTAATCAGGTCTGAGTTTAATTGGTCCACAGTTAGAGTATGAATTATCCAGCCTTACAAGCCGGGAGCAATATATCTGTGTGTATTCTGCTCAGAGGTCCCCTGTGTATCTACCTTCTACACAGCGTGTGTGTACCTCATAACAAAACACTGGTTTGGTTACGTAAGTAAATTGGCCTGCAAAACACGAGGGCATTGAAGTTGTGAATACGTATTATTATACGGTGTTGCGTGTGTGTGTGTGTGTGTGTGTGGTGGGTTGGCGCCCCGCCCTGGGTGTCCCCTGCCCTGCGCCCTACGTGCTCTGGGATGGGCTCCAGGTTTCCCCGCGACCCTCACCAGGAATAAGCGGTTAAGATAATGGATGGATGGATGGATACGGTGTTGCCTCTTGTCATTTCTACATCACATTAAAAGCTCTTCATAAAAATTGACATCTGATGTTACAATACTATATATAGGAGGCTTACTGACAAAGATGTTCTTCAAATGCAGTTTTTTATTATTGCAGTGAGCAGCGCTAATTTATGCTTAACATACCGAAAGCTCGTCAGTGCCGTAGACGGTTATCTGGTCCCTGACACACAGTTTTTGCGCTTCTCGTTAGCCGTGTTACTGGTCTTTACAGAGTAGCTCAGTGCAGGCACGGCGTACGTGCCGTGTGTCTTACACGTGTGTAGGGGCCGTGTGTCTTACACGTGTGCACGGTGTACGTACTGTAGGGGCCGTGTGTTTTACACGTGTGTAGGGGCCGTGTGTCTTACACGTGTGTAGGGGCCGTGTGTCTTACACGTGTGCACGGTGTACGTACTGTAGGGGCCGTGTGTTTTACACGTGTGCGCGGTGTAGGTGCTGTGTGTCTTACACGTGTGCGCAATGTCTTTTGAATCCTAAAACTCCATGTTGTTTCACAGGTGCATTTTCGGTAATCACTCACTTTTTGTAGCTGTAAGGTGTAGTAGCTGTGTTTTGTCTGAATGCTCTAATGTTATTCAGTCTGTCTGAAATATCAGTGGAACGTTTTGTTCTGTGAGGGACATGAGACTAATCTAGCTTGGCAGGTCAAGGTGACAGGTTATAGTTTTTATTCTTTATATAAAAAAAACGATACAACTTCCAGAATGACAGCTTCAAGGTTAAACAGCACTGAGAAAAATGAAAGTGGTTCTGTCACAAGACGAACACCCATGTGACATTTTTACCTCCAAAGATTGTTATAGGTCATACCTGAGCCGTGTGTGACAGTGGACTTGTCTGACAACTTCAGTGTTTCTGTTCTTACTTCTTCCTTCAGATACTTAATCGTGACATTTAAGTCCAGCCCGTACTATCAGCATAGGCCTGAGCTGCGTCAGCCTGCCTTTGTCAAAAGAAGCATTGCTTTTTAACTTAATTTAGTGCTGGATTTAATGTTTTTTGGAGCACATTCTAATTCATCTGACAGACGTTAAAGTTACTGAAGAAGTTTAACGCACCTTCCTCTGCTTTGCCGAAAATGATACTGCACATCAAAGTAAGTCTGACGAGTAGCGATGCACGAACCGGAACATCAGCACACAGTGGGCTTATTTTCTTTTGACAGGCAGATAATATTCCTGGTGGTTCTCCTGATGTTGTTAGGACCTTCAGTCTCCTGTGAAAATCAGATTTGGAGGTCTAATTTTATTCCTCGATAGTCACGGTAAGATGGTTGGGTTTGATCGTGGCCTTTTTGCGAGAACACATCGACATGTTTTTGGTTTTTGAGAAGACACAATAATGCGAGCTCCGTCCCAAGGGAAATTTGCTACTTGTAGGAAAATTTCTGCTTTGTTCTTCACTAGCCCTACATCTCGCTCTTCTGATTTCTATTCTGTGCTGTGTTTAGCAATTAGGAGCATCACATGACCCCAGCTGCATGTAGATCCAGCACACTGTTTCTCATTAAGTAAATTTCCAAATGTGTGCGGCTGTTGCAAAATTGGAACTCAGACTTGCATTGGTGTGTGCTATGCTCAGCACTCAAGATGGTAGGTGAAGCGAACTTCAGTTTAGGAAGGAGTGGCAGTTGGCACCTTGACTCAAGTTTAGGCCAGATGAAGTCAGCCAGGTAGGTGCTGCGGTGGGGGGTGTAGGGTGTCTGAACTGGCATGCAGTTTTACCATTGCCAACCTTGAGCCCTGACTGGCTCCAGGGTGTCTGCGTGTGCCAGTCCACACTAATACAATAGTTTTCCATACCTTTACAGTCTGATATAATATTGACAAATGTTTGATGTTTAACAGCTGTGTACACTTTTAAAAATTATTTTATTTGCCAATATCATTTGGCAGGATTTCTTGACCATTTCACTGTAATGCATATTTTTAGGTTTTGGTGCAGTGGTCTTCAGTGCCTCTGTCCAGTCTGGACTGGGCCCACTCTGAGATACTGGTGGAGATGATGGAGAGGTGTCCTGTAATAACTACACAGCTTATATGCAGCTCAAAACTTTGAACACATAAAAATCATTAAATCACTACTGGCACAATGGAAACCCTTTTTCCTGGTGGCCTGTTTGATACTGTGTCAGCCTGTTTTGAAAAGGAAAATCCCCATTAAATGAGATACTTGTAGGATATTCTAGAATAATGTATATGTGTTAATGGCATGCATTTATATAGCATCATTGTATCATCTTACAGGGCTTGAGGCTACGGAGAAATCCTATGAACAGTCTGGCGTTGGCCGCACCATCTGAGTCTGTGTGATGTTGCTCCTGCAAATCAGACTTTCACTCTGATAACACTACATAAATGTGCTGTTTAATAACTCAGCTTTTAACCTGAAAATAAAGCCACACAACGCATCGCACGAGCTGTCACTCGGTTTGTGTTTGGAGGCAGCGTAACCAGGCAGTTAAGAATTCATTTGTTGCTTTACATGTGGAGGAATTAAATGTTTAAAATGTATTTTCCCAAGCGAAAGGGATATAATTTGTTGCCTCACTCACTGCGATGCGGCTCTCAGGTCAAACTGACAGATTACGCTGTTTGTAAATGCGTGGTGAGAAACGCAGCGGGGTACAATGGAGTAGCAAGGTGCCAGATGGGTTATGGTATTTAGGAATGCATGACATTTAAGGTTAGCGTCTGTACACGATGTTTCGAACGTTTGTGGCAATTTGCTGCAGTTGCTTCACCGTCGCACTATATCTCGTCCCTTGCTTTGTGCATTGTGACATGTCAGCGGTATAGACCGCACGCTCACGACTCTCATCCTGATGTACATGCGTGCTCCGCTGACGTGATGCCGTTATGGCTGGTCGCCCACTTGCTGAACAGCTGACTAGACATAAAAATAGCCGGGAATTGGACCGCGCTTTATTTACTGGACCATGTGACATCTTCAGGAAACAGTTTTGTGTTCACGACGCTGTCTTTCCATAGAATCCACTGTCAGTGGTGTCATTTGCAAACACAGTTCCTTATTTGTATGTTCAGTTTACTGCGCCTCAAATAACAAGCTAAAAAGGACTTGCTCGGTTTCACAGAAGTCAAAACATTAAGCTGTGTAATTATATCGTTTGATGTGCCCTTCCTGATTCCCTGTAGCATCCACAATAAGCAGTTTAAAAGGCTGATTAGAAAATTATAGGGTGTAACAGTAATTGTAATAATCGAAGCAGAGCTGAAATGCCAATACCTGACTCCGATGGCAGGCTCAGGGGTCCCAAGTTGAGCAAACAGACCTTTCATTGACGTTGATTATCAAACAATCTTTTCAGAAAGCCAACCTGTAATTCACACCTCCCGCAAGACGCGAGTCGCCGCTTGAGTAAAGGATGACAAAGTGGTTGCCGCCAGCCGAGTAGCCAGCTTAATTTTCAAAGGGCTAAACGACCGTGCGCCGCCATCAAAGGTGGCTCCTGAAGGAGTCAAATTAAAGCTCCACGGTGGCTTTTGTTGCCACCTCCGCCCTACAGTTTCCTGTCCATTTTTCGCTTTAAACAGACGAGTGCATTGTGTGAGGGGCTGTGCCGCGTCAGCTAGTGCCCCGGCCTTTGTAGGCCTTTATTGAGGCGCTGAGCGTTTTGAAGGCCGCGCCGCACTGAACTGGACACAAAGCTGCCTGGCGACGAGGCCCAGCGGCGGGGCGGCGTGCCCGCCTCATTAAGCCCTCATCGTCAGCCTGCCAGTTAATGGAGCCTTTCTTTTGTATGTTTTGTAAAGTCAGCCTCACACTGATTTATTTAAATCCCCCCACACCAAAGTCATGGAGGGCCAGGGTGAACAGGGATTATGGCGGTTGGGCAGAATACCCAGACGGGAAGTCAACGCTCCATCTTTGGCTAGCATGGCAACCAGCAGTGGGAAGTGAGCTGGTCTGTTTAGGCCCAAAGGACAGTCCGCTTCTCAAAGGCAGGCAGGGCTGCTTGTGGTGGTGGTCAGGAGATCCGGAAAGAAGCCCTTAAGGACATTGTCTTCAACATGAGTATATCCATTGGTCGAAGACTGTAGAACTGAACATGTTCAAACACGAAAATAAAGAACTGTTGGGGTGGAAATTAAAAACACGGCAGCCTTGGTCATGTGGGGATCATCGATTGGTGAAGTGACCACACAGAGCAGAGGAGAAAGGTCTGTACGGTACAGTTTGCTACCATCTTACAACTTGCTCCGAGTGTTTGGAGTGTGTGTGCGTGCGTGCGTGCGTGTGGGGGTTGGGGGTGTCACTGAGAGTGACAATACCAAATACACACAGGTAAAATATTTGTGTCACATACATGACAGGGGGGAGGTTATGCCAGTGCAGACCTCCATAACCCCCTTCCGCCACCCTAAGTGTCCCGGGGGGTGTCTGGCTTGTCTTCACTTTTCACTTCATTACCGACAACATTAAAAGCCTGGTCTGTTGTTCATTGATAAGTGCATTAGGCCTCTCCGCACAGCACATGTGTTTCAACATGATGTGGTTCTGACAACAAGGGCTTCAGCTGGTACCAGCTGTCAAACGCTACACGGTGTCAGCTTGGGGCGGCACTTGGTGCTGGCTGGGGGGGGCGGCCATTGTGCAGTACGTCTCTTTGTAATGCAATGACCTGTACGGAAGGAATACTTCGAACGTCGCTTCTGCGTGACTAATGCGAGACATTTATGAAGCACATTTGCAATCTGACGTTATACATGTATATAATATTTCTGTTATATGAAAAGTGTTTTGAAAGTTTTTACGCATTAAAGAGAAATATGGAAACTGGTACAGTCATGTATGACTAATTAAAAAGGTCAGAGTTGTTCATAAAAAAGAAATTACAATACATTCCTAGAGAAGTATTTTTCTTGTATCAGTAAGGGAGATGATTCAAATGTGATGCAGCATATATGTAATAAACTGCAGTTAATTTGCCTTTGACCTGAGGTGTTGAATAACAGTCTTGATCCACATTATAACACGGTGGAGACACGGCCTTCAGCTGCAGTAAAGCCCTGTAGTGTATGAGCTTGTTAACCATGCTGAGGTGTGAATGCTCAACCAATTAAAAGCTTTTTAATTAAGTAATGCAGTGTGGACTACAGTAGTGTATGATAGAGTGATGTAGTGTGGAATACAGTAGTGTTCAGTAGAGTAGTGTGGTATACAGTAGTGTTCAGTAGTGTGGAATACAGTAGTATTCAGTAGAGTATTGTAGTGTGGAATACAGCA
>JABJVR010000558.1:0-20909 GCA_025773905.1 Chitala chitala | reverse complement strand
TGTGTGTGTGTGTGTGTGTGTGTGTGTGTGTGTGTGTGTGTGTGTGTGTGTGTGTGTGTGTGTGTGTGTGAGAGAATATTTCCCATTTCACCTGCTAGGCTGATTGTATGTGCAATTGTATGTACAGGTCTGCACACAGTCAGGACACACCCACGCCATGTTTACAAGCCTACACACGTGCTAACGCTCCACCTGCACAGCCTAACACCTCCCAAAGCATAACCCAGTTTGACCTTTCAGCAACATATTAACACACACAAGACTCCATGTTCCTCAGAACCCAAGTATTGTACTCTTGTGCCATAGGAATGGTCATTTTGAGCCTTTTTCTGACAAAATTAATACTGAATCAATACTTTAAAACATACTGAAGTGAATACTATCAAACACTCAAATCTCTACATTGAAGTTGTCCCCATTGAAGTCATGAAATTGAGAATGGGTGCAAAACTGAAGACAAACTGCATTTCGTTGGTTTAATGCAGTTCAACTGCACCAAACATCATAGCAAACCAAGTTAACCTTTTTATCAATAATGCATTAAACTAGAAATGCACACACACATATTTTGAACCACAAAACTGTTAAACAAAAGACTTTAAAAAACCCAATACTCTTTGGTTGCCTCTCAGCACTGTCTTGTTAAATTGCTCCAGAAAAACATTTTATTTTCCAAGGTGCCATGACACAATTTTAACACATTTATCAATTAGCATTTCCACCCTTATTTCAGAGGAGGAGGGGCCAGTATTCTCTGTACCTATCACATTGTTTCATAAATGGAGCTCACTTCAGCCAAGGGCAGTGATTGGTCACCTGTGATACTGACACCCAATGTACCTACACAAAACTGACAATCACTTAGTCAGCAACTTTGGAAATTTGGAGGGCTTTGCCAATGCTTTCTTTGTCTACAGCTAGTGCCAGACCTGATTATGGACTACCACATAACATTTTATTACTTACACTTTTTTATGTTACCATTTTCAGTCAAACATACTTTACAACCACACCACTTCCAACACAGGTAGGCATGCAGCCCTGTGTTTATGAAGCGATTATTCACAATGTATATGAGAAACATATGAAGGCATATGGATATTACCTGACAAATCTGTAATAAACTTGTTACAAAGGACCCTTTAAAGAATGCAATACTTTGTTCCATTGTAGCACTTAGAAACAACCATGTGAAAACGTGCAGAAAATTCAAGTACAGTGAGAAAAGCGACAGTTCAAATTTAACAGGTCCTCAGTCATGCCACGGTTGCCTTTCTCTCACAAGAGACAACAAAGCTTGCACTGAAGCTCCTTCTAGAGAGAGTATATCTAAGACTCAGAGAGATCAACCAGGTTTTAAATGTGTCATTAGTGTGTACCAGACTAGAATCAAAACGAATGTGGGTATCTTGTGTTCTGTGTCCACAGAAAGAGATGTGCAATCAGCCAGGGCAGTCTGGGAAATTGAGTCTTTGGCTTTATCTCAGATTTGTAGGAGGTTTCTCGCTCTAGGATGAGAGATGTACCATCACTTCTTTGAACTGGCCTTGCATTCATGATGGATGTGAACTGAAAATAAAGGCCTGATAAAATGGTTTTTTATTACTAGAGCTCAGTACCTTGTTATTTAAGATGAGTATTTATTTACCTTTTTGGTACTCTTTAATATCCTATCAGGATATGTAGCAAAGAATTTAATAAAAATGCAGAAGAAATCATAATATTCTTTTCAGTGAAAGAACATGAATGTGACGATCAGCAGCAACAAAGTACGTTATAAGTTTCTTGTCGTATGTTACCCATTGCAGTCGTCTGGTTGGGTGCACACAGCTGTACCTACTAATTTTATCATTCAAACCACCATGCAACATCCATCAAAAATGTTTTCTGTTTGCTGTACTGAATTACCAGACAAACACATTGCAGCTACACTTTGATTTAGAATTTGGGGCGTATTTTCCTGTTTGTTTGATTGTTACCTGATGTTTCAGTTTTTTTGTCTGTTTACTGTAGGATGGTACTGGAGCTTGTATCATTGCCAGGGCAGTCTGGGAAATTGAGTCTTTGGCTTTGTCTCAGAGGTTTCTCTCTCTGGGCATGTGCAGAGCTGCTTCAGCAAGATAAACTATTATGTGTAATAAGTTTAGGTATTTATGTTTTGTGTGTTCAGATTTAATACTGAAATTATCCTGTATGTTTAGTAAATATTAAAGAGAGTTATGATAGATTCTTATATTCCCTTGCCTTGAATTAAAAAAAAAAGAATAAACAATTAAACTAGTTAGAAGTTCTGGAAGGTGGGTCCAATGTAATATAAAACCACCAAATGTGCCAGCAAAAAATTAAATATTTACAATAAATATTTTGCTGTTATGAGGAGTGGGGTGCTGCATTTAAAATATCATCAAATTATGAGAAAACAATGTTCAAAATGTAGGTAATCAAACAGACGCTGAGTAGTCAGTCCTCTGCTTGGCTGTGGAGAAAAGCACTGCAGGCTTGAGGAATGTCTGAGTCCACGGCCAGAACATTGTGTGGTCAACAATTTTGGGGAAACATATTTGGAAAAAAGTATGAATGTAAATGTTAAAGCACTGCTGTGTGTGTTCAAAAAAGAACGAAGATTGCACTTAGCTTGAGGTAGTACTGACAGACTCCTAACTGGGATGATAGATTGTTGTTGACTATAAATGTTATTGTGGCTATAAATAGTGGCTGAATATTTGTGCCTGTGCAGCTGTATCCAATGTGTTTGACTGTTTCCCTGGAGGTCTCTAGGTGTGCTTCTTCTGTGTAAAGACACTTTTCACCAAAGGATGCTGGAGCTATGAAGTACATACAAGTATAGAGTGAAACAGAAACTGATTCTGAGACCCCTAGTTTACAGGAGCTTCTATTGCCCAGAATATAGGCACTATTGCTTGGTATTGCTGCAAAAACACAAATGTTTTATTTCTACTAAAAAATGCTGTCATGCCAGTGCAGCGCAGGCACGATTTTAAGGGCTCAGGCATTTTCCGTTTCTTGCAGTGCTGTGCTGGGAAAGCTTCGGGTTACTCATAGCTAGTTGTGTAACGTATAACTTGTCCTTGGACAACATGAGGAAAGCTACAAACAGCAGCTTATTGCTGGATGTTTTTCTTGTTCTTTAAACAATAAGATGCTATTTGGAAACTATATTTGTATTCACATTATCTGTAACAAATACTCATTCACCTTCTATAATGCTTCATTCTGTTAAGGGAGGCCTGGAGCCCATCTGAGGGGGCATAGAGCAGGGGACACCCAGGGCAGGGCACCAACCCACCATAGGGCACATACACACAATTTAGAGACATCAACCTAACCCACATGTCTTTGAACTGTGGGAGGAAACTGGAGAACACCCACCAAGCACAGGGAGAACAAGCAAACTCCACACATACACACACACACACACACCTAAGGCAGGAACCAAACCACAGGCCTGGAGATACAAGGCAACAGCGCTAACCACCATGCCATCATGCCACCTGTAGCAAACACTAAATATTTCAAATATTTCTCCTGTCTTACAGAGGGCTCTGGCAACAGGCAAAAGATCCAAAAGTACAGAAGGCAGGCCAAAAAAAAAAAAGAATTCACAGAGAGGAGAGAGGAAGATGAAATGTTTAGAATCAGTAGACAATTGTGATTAGCAAGATGTAGCTGAGAAGTAGGTGTCAACATATGCAATGAAAAGCATAAGCAACAAATCTGTATAACCGGACACTGGAACAGTTAGGAATGTGGTTACCTATGTGGACCCATCCATCCATTATCTTAACCGCTTATTCCTGGTGAGGGTCATGGGGAAGCCTGGAGCCCATCCCAGGGCGCAGGGCACCCAGGACAGGGCACATGCGCACACACACACACACTGGGCAATTTGGACACACCAATCCACCTAACCTGCATATCTTTGGACTGCGGGAGGAAACCGAAGCACCCGGAGAAAACCCACCAAGCACAGGGAGAACATGCAAACTCCACGCACACAGACTCAAGGCAAGAATTGAGCCCCAGGCCTGGAGGTGCGCAGCAACAGTGCTAACCACCACACCACTGTGCCACCCCTATGTGGGCCCTCTGTTTGCAAATACCTGTGCCTGATCAGAGGATCCTGCCATGGTGTAGGTATGACAACAGTTAGCTTAAAAGCTGTAAATATCTTAACTTCTGTTAAGGATGAACATAAGCATCTCCCAGTGTTTGCATTGCGTTGATAGTTATTCACGTACTTCTGCATGACCAAAAATAGGTCTGTGTAATTATACATAATTATGCATTTTAGTTGAAATTTATTACTATGTGTAGTTTCTCTCATCATAGCACAATTAATAATTTTGTTCATCACAAATCAAAAACAAGCCTTCATGGTTTTTAATTTAAAAATAAAATGTAATGTATTAATTTTCTTTTCCTTTGTAATGATGTATATTAACTAAAATCAAGTATTAAGTGTTTTCATACTGTTGTTTCTCTTGTTTGTGTTTGGTCTGAGAAGTGACATATACTGAATATACTGCTGCCTTGTTACAATTTGGAAACTGGGAACCACAGGCTAAAACCTTAGGTCTGCTATACACTATAATGAAAGCCAATAACATACTGTTTCTTAAAAATGTTCTGATAAACAAAGATGTTTGCCCTCTCACAATTTTAAATGCATGACATTTTCTGCACCTGAATCTTAAAATTCAACTATATAAAGGTTCTGTGGAGTTTAAGTCTTATTGACAAATTGAAAAGCATCATTAAAGTGAGTTAAGTTTGCTTCACTGCTTTCCATTTAACTATCCTTGTAACAGGGTTCATTATAATGAGCCTGCAGTGTTTTTTCAAAGGGTGGAATTTGAAAACTTTGCACTTAAATGACAAGAAAACTACTCAACAGTAATGTATAGTATTAATGAATATCATAATAATGATATGGCTTTTCAGTGTAATTTTCATTTTTAAAAACATAAATAATATGTATACTTAGTTTTTAAATTTATATTAATTTTTTTATAGTTAGTTTCCTTTAGTTTTAAACAGAAAGTGTCAAAACGGTAATTAAATGTGAGACACTGAGCCTTTGATACCTGATTTTCACTTACTGCACTTACTGCACGCAACACCATATCAGCTATCAGCATCAGATAATTTTGTTGGAAAGGATTTTTAATTAGGAAAACAGCCTGCTGTTGACTGATGGTTGGTGTTTAAATTAAATTTTTTTGTTCTTTCTTTTATTTTAATCTTTACATTAAAAAATCATTTGTCTTGCTCGTACTGTCCCCAAAAAGACAATCTGAACATTCTGTCAAATTGTAGAAAGGCCGTCCAACCTAGTGTGTGGACGGCCATCAGATGTACTTACTATAAAATATACAATAGGTTTAATGCGTGCACGTGCCTGTCATGTTCAACATAAATTATTTGTAGAGCCCCTTCGGACAACAATATGTACAATACATGTAATTTATAAATGGTTTGGTTTTTCAGCACAGCCTGCTCCCGGACTTGAAAACTCCAGGGTCTTTAAATCCCAGTCCATCCCTGCACAACTTAAAGTTGCATGCATTTGTACACTACAGAGTATGTATTAAAGCAATATCACACCAGAGGGAGTGCTGTTGTAGATGAATATCAGCTGTGATTTGATCTTAGACATGAAACCACAAGCCGAGTGATGAAGACATCACAGCAGTGCTGATATTCAACCGCTACAGCATGACCTCAAGTGTGATATTTCTTTTATATAATAGTTCCACAAACACCATTTATTAGTTCACAGTAATAATTGACAACAGATTATGATTTATTATATATACACATACATACACACACACATATACATACACATACATACACATACACATACACATACACATACACACACATACACACACACACACACACACACACACACACACACACACTATATTCCCAAAAGTATTGGCACACCCCTCCAAATTGGATTCAGGTGTTCCAATCACCTCCATGGCCACAGGTGTATAAAATCAAGCACCTAGGCATGCAGACTGCTTCTACAAACATATGTGAAAGAATGGGTCACTCTCAGGAGCTCAGTGAATTTAAGCGTGGTACCGTGATAGGTTGCCACCTGTGCAATAAGTCCATCTGTGAAATTTCCTCGTTACTAAATATTCCACGGTCAACTGTTAGTGGTATTATAACAAAGTGGAAGCAACTGAGAACAACAGCAACTCAGCCACGAAGTGGTAGGCCACGTAAAATGACAGCGTGCCAAGTGTAAAGTTTGGTGGAGGATGGCCCTTCCTGTTCCAACATGACTGCACACCAGCGCATAAGGCAAGCTCCATAAAGACATGGATGAGCGAGTATGGGGTGGAGGAACTTGACTGGCCTGCACAGAGTCCTGACCTCAATCCGGTAGAACACCTTTGGGATGAATTAGAGTGAATTACTGTGAGCCAAACCTTCTTGTCCAACATCAGTATCTGACCTCACAAATGCGCTTCTGGAAGAATGGTCAAACATTCCCATAACATACTCCTAAACCTTGAAGATAGCCTTCCCAGAAGAGTTCAAGCTGTTATTATAGCTCCAAAGGGTGGGCCAACTCAATATTGAACCCTACAGACTAAGACTGGGATGCTGTTAAAGTTCATGTGCATGTAGGCAGGCGCCCAATAATTTTAGCAATATAGTGTGTGTGTGTGTGTGTATATATGTATATATATAGCTGTTTGTAGCAATGTGTTGTGAAAAGCGTTATATAAACACATAAACTGAATACAGTTTTGTGATATTTTATACAAATTTGTATGTTACATGTTATATATGTTGCAAATGCCGTTGTTTATGACTGAGAGCATTCTCATTTTATTTAAACCTGACATCAAAGGAAATCAAGGAACGGTGATAGGAAATTGTTCTTTCGTGCATTTAAAATGTGAGTTTATGAGGTTTTCTTTTTCTTCCGCTTACCACATCAGCATATCTTACACAAATATATTCACTTCATCAAACGGCAAAGACGAGCGTTCCTTACACATCCTTAATTGGCCACAGGAACACAGTGAGCTCTCGGCAATCCGATGCCTCGTTATCTCCTGCCCAAAGTGCATTTTTTGTTTTGTCTGTATCAACGAAGAAGCAGTAATGAAATCACATACCCATCCAGGGACAATATCCTGACATGTATAAATGAAATATATGTGCGTCTCAATACAGAGACTCCGCAATTTACGAAAGAGTTGTGTTACAAGAGGCCATTCCTAAGGTGAATTGTTCATAAGTTCGTAATTTGTATGAACACTTTATGTGTGGTCCTACTGTAGGAGTTTTGAGGGAAAAATAAGCGCAGGAGGGGAGTGTTTTGTCAACCAACCTGAAATTGAGGACTTTAATCCTTTTCAGTCAACAGCAAGGAAAAAAGAGCAAGTGGCAAGTAGACCATACGGAACATTGAGATGGCTTGTTGCTTTTTAGCACTACCATTAACATCACTAGCCTGATGTTTTTCACCAACCATGATGGATATGTGATGCACTGAATAATTCACGATAAATCACGATAAATCTTAGAGCACTCCGGCATACGTGTTTACAGTCTGCAAGCTAAGTGAATAAGGGGGATGAGATGGTGGATGCTGCACTGCTGCCCGGCATATGTAGCAGCCAAATGCCATATCTGACTGGAGAGCCATGCACGTAATTTTGGCTGTGAATCCCCAATTCCCTTCTCTGAACAAAAATTTAACTTACAGCGGCCTTTGTTCATATCTATGAATGTTTGCAAGTCAGTTGTTCATAAGTAAAGTTGGATCTGTACAATTTTTTCAGTAACTACTTATTTTAAATTATATGCTTCCCCATATAAAACTGCACTAACTCTAGGATATAATTTGTCATCCGTACAAAGTGCTTGTGTTAAACTAGGTCTGAAGTGCTCGACAGAACTCATAAAGGAGAATGAGCAGCAGGCTGAAATGTAATGCATGACAACAGTGCAAAGTGTGGAGGACGGCCACGCACTCCTTCCTCACCTCGCTGTGCGGAACGCGCAGTGTGGAGGACAGCCACGCACTCCTTCCTCACCTCGCTGTGCGGAGCGCGCAGTGTGGAGGACGGCCACGCACTCCTTCCTCACCTCGCTGTGCGGAGCGCGCAGTGTGGAGGACGGCCACGCACTCCTTCCTCACCTCTCTGTTCTCAGCAACGTGGCAATTGGTTCTTGGTTGGGAAACGTCTCTAGCAGGTGCAGCTTCGCTTTCAGGTGTCAAAACGTGTTATTGTTGTCCGCTGCATCGACGGCATCGTTTGAGAGAACTGAGTGATGTTTGTATTTTAATTGTTATATTGTGATGCTCTGTTGTTTCACCAGAGATTGTTAATAACAAGTAGTTTTTCGTGGTACTTTCTTGACTACAGTTTATTATTTATTTTTTTTTTTCTGAACCCAGTTTAGAGACATTGCTTTTGCAGTTGCCGGGCAGTCTTTGTAATCGCTTCTCTGCTTACATGCCAAGGCAAAAAGATTTTTTGCACAGTTGCCCAGTTAAAATGCTTTGGAAAATAGTGAATATATATCAAATATACACTGAGTTGTCAGCTATGTACAAAACCGAAAACAGAAATGGGTCTGAAAAAACAAATGGATTTTTTCCTAACTTCTGCAAATCACAGGATATTTATCTATTTATTTATTTGTGTATTTAATTATTTATTTATTTGTATATTAGTTCAGGATGACCAAACATGGCTGGCTTTCAGTAACAAAGATGATAATTTGTTGCAAAGGAAACATGGAGGCTTATCGATAGATTCCAAACAACCCCTTTCTTCTCAGAGGATGTTGGAACACAGAAGCCAATAACAAATGGCCCGACACAATGGGAATCTCTCCACAGTCCCATGTGTCAGGATTGCCAATACTGAAAAGTAATAACACCAAAAATGTTTGCTTGTTGCTGCTCCTTGGAGACTTATTACTGCCCGAGGTCCTGTTGTGAGGAGGACATAGTAAAGAGGTCCGGGACTTCGCTAAAATAGCCTCCGAGGACACTAGGACAGAACCCAGAAAGTACATTGACAGTGTTCGTTTATTAACCTGGTGACAGTCCACAGAATCACATCCATGGCTTCCACAGACCAGAGCTGTGGAGGAAATCATGGCCACCGTTGTGCCTTAAACCTCAACACATGAATTATGCAGAGGTTCACAATGGCAATACTTTTGAAACAATTTTCATGAGCAGTGTTTTTCCTTCTGGAGAAAAGATGTTTTCTGTTTATGTGTACAATACAACGAGGACTGGCCCTGTCGGAATGGAGCAGAACAGAAAGGACGGGCAGAGGCAAGCTGGCATGGGCTGACAGTACCAGGAAAGGCCATTTGATTCTCTCTAATGACTGAGGACAGTTACTTAGAGGCAAAGTACGGAGCTCGATGCCCATCTGGAGTCACTGCAAAACCTAGTGAAGTGCAGCCCTGCAGAGTAAATTTGAACCTGAATTTCAATGGCATTCTCAGTGGATCAGTTTGATGTCAAAACTGTTTTGAAATGATTATATGCTAATGTTTGTTTGGGCCCTTCTTTCTGCTACATAACAGTTCACCCAAACAGTTTCTGTTTTTTAAAAACAGATGTAAATTAAGTGTTTAAAATGTGCACAGTAAATGACTAAACTGACAGCAGGAGATCTTGTACTGAGAAAAACCTCTACTAAATGTATGCAATGTTATTGAGACATATTGCATTAGGGTCCTAGCCCTTGGCTTCAAGCCATATACCACTAGTCTGTGGCATGGTATTAACTGTGCAGTGTATGGCGACAAACTATATAGATTTATTGCACCATAAGATGATTAAATATATCCTTTTAAAATTTCTACATGTGACTTTTAGATTGGACATCGCTAGTTTCAATAAGGATATAAGATGTTTAGATGAACAAGCATTAAGAAAATACTGTGTATAACAAGGCAAGTTTGTATGGCATCAATCAAAAGGGCACCATTGCATCCAAGGTTTGGTCCACAGAGAGAGCTTCTAGGGACACGTTATTTAGCAGTACATGGCATACTAAAGGCTGCTCTTTGAGCAAGACTCTGTGAATACGACATGTGAGACATCCAGTTTAATTTTGCTTCCAATCAAGCAGATTTGTGTGGGATCTTCATGCTTGGAGGCACACCCGAGGGCTAATCTCAGTACCCTTTAGCCTGGATAGCACTCTGCCCCGCCATGTCTGTTTTGCAGTAGGTGTCAGGATGTGTCTGGTGGCCATTTATTCTCTTTTAACATTGCAGCATTCACCTTCATGAAGGCCATCTCCAGGAAATTCTCATTATAATACATACTTCTCTCCTACTGTTATACTTTTGGAAGTATACCTTAATTAAGATGCCTTTTCTCAGAGTGCAATGCTGTATTATTAAATCTATTCCTATAAATACAACATTTAGGTCTCCGGTGTCTGGATGGTCAGATACCTTTATGCCAATGTGACCAGCTATATGCAGTCATTTACTGAAGGCAATATACAATTATATGAGTCTGAATGAGTGCATTTGGTACTGACACTTATGGGTTACACCACAAGACAGTAGCCAGATTGGCTTAGTGACGGCAATGAAATATGTGCTCTGCCTTTTGAAAACCTTGAAAACCATGAAAGTTTAAATTAATAAATCTCTTTTCCAGTTAAACAGTTTGTGTAGTCCAGTAATGCTTATTCAGGCTTTGATCTTTGTTTCTGTGCCTTATTGAGTTTATTATTACATCTCGGGTCTGCAGGAGGCTTCAGCATGAAAAGGAAAAGCTCGTTTCAGGGCTCCCTGGGGCGGACGTGCTGCAGAGCTACCCTTGTTCTAATGCTCATCTCAGCCCTGGCATTTCACAGGGATAATTAAGAGTGCATTACCTGCAAGGAATGCTTTTTCAAAACCGGATGTTTAATAATAACAACGCACTGTTCAGCTATGTTACTTTATTATAGCAAATTTGAAAGAAAGTGGCACTGCTAAAGAGAGGCTGGCAGTGTTAGCCTGCCTAGTTTTTGTGCACCAAGCAAAACAACTGGTAAAGAACCGCTCAGAATTAGATTTTTTTTTGTGTGGTTTTACACTCAACATACTGCAGATTCTGTTATACACACACCATTAGGCAGCACAGATTGAGTGGAGTAGGGAGTGTCTGTCAAGTTCAGAGGCGTGTCTAAATGGCCCGCCTCCGGGGTGCTGGTGTGAGGGGCGCCAGCTGCTGTCCGTGGTCCTGAAAACATTCTCTGGTCTAGGACAGCGAGTCCCTGCGCTGCTGGGACACGTCAAGGTCGTGAACACACACGTGAGCGTATAGGGCCTAGGAGTTCAACAAAGACATCTGTTCTTTATGCTTTTATATAGCTTGCTCAAACTAGAATTTTAATAGTTGTAATGGCATGAACATGCAGTATATAGCAAGAATGGGGCAACTAAGAGAAAGCTACAGATGCATCCTCTCCTTTTACACATATAAATGCGGGATTTGTTCTGTGTGAATGGTTAACACTCAGTGCCTTAAGATCTGAGATTCAGAAGCAGGGAGGTGCAGTGGCTTAAAGAACTTCAACAGAGAGCTTGGAGTAAAATCAAGGCACATAATATCAGTGTGGTGTCATGCCTTCTGATGAAATAAAAATGCTTTGCCAAGCAGACCAGCAACATCAGTGCATGAGGGTCTGCCCGATTAAATATTGAAGTTAAAGAAAATCTCTGATAAGCATATTAATTTTGTTAGAGAACAGTTTCTTCTGTGCACTGTGAAAGATTATATAGGACATGATTAGCCTTTAGAATCCACCATCCTACAACAAAATCTGTCAAAGGATTTTCATCTTGTCATCTAATCAGACCTAGAATTATGTAATGCAACTATAATAGAACTGAAACACAACTTACTAAGTTGCAAAAATTTTCATTTTCTGAAACCGTGATGAATTTGTTCTGTCTGCAGTGAAGTGGGTGGTTTTTCTACATTTTTTTTTTTGTTTTTCTACATTTGTAACTAAAGGGGAAGGAGACATTCTAACCATCAGGCAGCCATAAGGTGGGGCGGGGGTTCAGTAACAGGTTTGTAACAGTAATTTGTGCAAACAACTGTTTACTATACAAGAAGTCTTTAGTCATGATGCAGCAGGGCATACTTATTTCTTATGGAATACACAAAAGTTAAGGGCTATAACACATTATGCAATTTAAATGTAATTTAGAGGAAAGACTTTCATTGTGAGTAGCATTGTGTGTGCATGGTCTGCCTATGAGACCTGAGACCCTATATACATGTATATAAAGAGTGCTGTTATGTTTACAATGTATGCTTTGTATATAACGGCCTTTATATATAACAGTATTACTGGTTGATCTGATACATCTGATACATTTAAAACCATTTTTCAAATGATGCAGCGGTATTAGAAAAGTTAGCCCTGTACACTCTCCATGTTTTCAGTAATTTCAGAGACCAGATCCACCTTCCTCAGTAACTGCTGCTAAGCTTTTCCTAATGAGCTACAGTAAAAGAAAAAAATTTATGCATATAATAATGCATAAAAATTTGAGGCTAGGCCTTAATGAAGCAGATAAATGCTTGTCATATAAAAATTTGTGTGCAAACCTCTACATAAATTTAATGTTACAACTTTAGTTCAAAATAACCACGGATCAGTTTCTTGACTTTTTGACTTTATATGATATTATCCTACCAGACATAAGAGTGTGAAAACGTGTAAGTTGGACATAATTCCAGGGCTACTCATTTAAATTCACATATTTTCTTCCTTTCAGTTTGCTTTTCTATATAAAATTCCTTTTACTTAGCAACTCACCTTTATTTACGCAGCAAAAAAAAACAACTAAGCACAGATCAGATATTGCATTCCATCATCACAAAACAGCCCGACATTTAAAGACTGACGCAGGTTTTCTGCAAAGTGAAGCAGAAAATCTTAAGTTTTGATGTTGTGTAACGTCTTGTATAACATCTTTTTTTCTCCGTGTCAGCCATCTTAAAAACTGTCGAGTGTGACTGTTGTTCTCCAGCCAGTGATTGCATCGATAGCGGTCAACAAATCTGTCCCACAAAAAGCGCTATCGCGTTGACGTCTGCCACGGTTTGGCTGGATGCGACTTCGGAGATTGCTGCGGACAGTGAAGATACCAGATAACTTTCCTCCTCCGCTTCACCTTGGCTATAGAGTTGCAGAAGGCAGGATAGAACACTGTAATGATGAGCATTTTCTGGGGTCACAGAACTGAAGGACTGCGGTGAGAAATTACATTCCTGTTCTGTATCATTACTTGCACACTACAGTCAGTTTTGCTAAATCTACAGTAGAATACATACGTTTAAGCAGGACTTGGCACATTTGCAGAGTCTTTTCATGCAGTTAGCTGGGCCTCTCACACAGAAATAGAATCTGGCTACATTCAAGAGGAGATCCCCTGTGATATACCTCCACAGCAGAATTAACAGACACTTGGAAGAGTGGTAGGACACCACACTCAGCCGCAAGCTTTTGTTAACTTTTCTGGTTTGTTATACAAATCCATATTTTGGGAGGGGTATGATTCTGAGTGCTGTGCTGGTTTTTAAGTATCGTTTTTATTATTTATGACAGATCGTCTCTGGCTGCAACAGTGCAAATGCTGAGGCCTAGTCACGGCTCTGTAGAAGAGTGTGAACATGATGAAGTGAGCTCTGACAACGTTGCTCTTCTCAACTCGCTCTTCTCTTCTATCCCACCCCGACTGAAACAATGGCACCTCAGCACATGCGCTGATGCATTTAAACGTCCAATAAACAGCAATATATGCCTTACCTATTGGATCCCATTTCAGTTCTACTGAAAATATTTCAAGCCTTTTATCATTTCTGTTATGATACAAGCAGTAATGTTTCGAGATTAAATTTCAGTGTCGGTGACACAGGCTATTAAAAACGTAAAAATATCAGGGGATAAATACATAGATACCAAAGCTGAGGGCATTGTATTACATACCCAGTCTTTAGTTCTGAACAGAACATTATGTGAATGATAACGTAGCCATTGTACATGAAGGCCCTGTCACTGCGTTAGTGATTGAGCCTTTTACCATGTGCTCGATGCTTCCGTTTTCCCATGCTTTAGACCACGGCTTGAGCTGTTAGGTCATTTCAATAACATGGAATTAAAAACCTGCCACTCTTCCACTGGAGTGATAGAGAGCATCTCCCTTGACATCTTGACATCTGCCTAATAAAGCCCAAACAGATTGTTTTCCCTCTCGCCTTGCTTTTAGCCAGGGTTGACTTTAGCGATGAGACAAATGATAGTCACTTAATGCTGCCAGTAATGGCTGACAACCCATAAATTGGTGTCACTGAAGTCTAGATGCTGATGACTCTGTTATCCCACCACTCACTGTCACTGGGGAAAGCCTTCCGTCACTCTGTTGTAAATCTTAATTTTATTTCGCTGCTGTTGCAAAAATGTACGGCACGCTGTCAAAATATCTTGCATTTATACTTCGTAGAGTGCAGCTCGGCATTGACAGTTGCTTGCATTAATTACATTTAGTCCGAAGTTCAAAGAGATGGCGCTTCTGCTATGAAACAAATCAAAGGTGACTTAAGCTATATAAGCAGTTTATAGTTAGCAGTCATTTCAATAGATCCCTCTTAATGCAATGTTTCAAGTACTTGGTTACATTATCATAGAGGTATTCCAAAAGCTAATTTTAGGAAACATCGTAATTTTAAACCTTTGGCATCTGAACTTCACCTAATACTATATGCCTAGTGGCTCAATGGGTAGAACATCAGGCTGGGATATAGTCTCCTAGTTCAAACCCCAGCATGCTCACATGTCCTTGAGCAAAATGCTTAAATACTAGCTCCCCAGGTGCTGCATGTGGCTGGCTGCCCACTGTTCCTCTCAGGGAAGGGGTTAAATACAGAGAAGTAAATTCCTTCTGGGGTTAATAAAAAATGCTCTATATATATATATATGCACACACACACAAAATAATTTCTCTTATGGAGCCAGAAAATGTGTGGTAGCTTGCTGATGAAAGACCAGGAAAAAATTCAAATTCTGAAGAACTTCCCCCTGTACAAAATATTGAGAACAAAGGAACCATTTATTCATGTTCTCATTTTGGATGGTACTGTAGCTGAACTCATTGCGAACATGCAAGATTAATTCCCTAAGTTGAAGTTCTCTTTTTATTTAGTGTGACACACTGATCCTGTTTGGTAGGTTGTGCAGGTTCAGAGCATGGTCAGTGCCACACCAGTCAAAACCAGTTTTCACTTTTTATTTCTTAGATCATTCATAGCCATTAGCATCATAGCAGACATAGACAGAGGTGTGGAAAAGTTCAAGGTCAATAACTTCATGAAGGTTTCAAATTTTTTTTATTTATTTTTTTTTTGCAGAATCAAACGTTAAGGACTTTTTATGGAGCAAATAGTCTGAAAGAGCTTTGGTAGGAAATCTACACAAAGGCAATGCTGTCACTGAAAAATCAAAGCAAGACAGAATTAATCCTCCTGCAGGCATTGCAATAATGAAACATTTATTATAGATAAGGTTACAGTGAGAAAGTCAAGGACAAGATGAGAAAAGCATTTTGATATGTGACTTGGCCGTACGATTTTTAAGTTTTGTTGCGTTTCATAACCTTGGTGCCATAAATTGCAAAGATCTGTTCTCTTAGCCTCAATAAAAAATTAAACATGGAAAATATTAATATTTAAACAAATCAATGTATCATTTTACACAATGCTGTTTTATGTACTAAAAGTCCACTAAAGCTAGCTAGGTATTATCACGTAGTTACTACATGCACATATAAAGGAATTACATACAACCCTTTAGTCAACACCTTAAAACTTTATCCCAATAAGAAATATTAGGGTAGATACAGTGTGGATGAAAATGTTTCAACATCAGCAAATATTGACCAATTTGAGATGTCATTTATATGGGACAAATGGTTGTGTTCATCTGTCCAGTTAATAACTGAATTTTTTTAATACAGCTTAGACATGTATAACTCTGAGATGTGATGTGAGGTACAAAAAACAAGGTACATTTGTACATGATTAAATGTTTAAAATACCTTGATGTTGTACTCCAGTTGTCAGGTTTAAAGCCGGCTCAATTTATCTTCCAAGCGTTCAACATCAAAGTATCTGAACAAATCTCTCATTCACGCAAAGACTTGCATGAGTGTCAAGGAATTTCGCATTTTTTAATAGCAACAGGCACTATAACTTTTTCTCCCAAACTGTTCATAAAGTGTACAGCTTACATCTTTCCATAATTCCTTAGGTGGTTGACCATTTATTTTTCAACTCCTACAGCATACAATCAGATTTAATTAGTACACAATTTTATAATGATTTTTCTCCACACTGGTTACGATTAACCATGGAATATTTCCACAGCTCCTGTTCTAATGCTATTTTTTTGTCCTAATCCAACTCTCCTGTTTATTGATAATTGTCTAATTGAATTTAATATACACACCACAAAAGACCCCATTAAAACACCGGCGTTTGCTTAAATGACTGCACATGAGCGTTTGATGGGAGATTCACAGGGTGGCATAATCATTTTGTCAGTTGTCTGGCTGATGATCACATGTATCTTAAACCAAGTGAGAGAGAGCTGGACTGCTTTTCTACAGATGCCTCTCCTGGGACTCTTTATGTCTCTGCTCAGCATTATTCGTCATCGCATGCACCATGTATTAAATTATTGTTATTACTATTACTAACAACCATTTTTTATGTTGTCAATATTTTATTTGTTTCTGTTGCTTTCTACACGTGCCTGACTCTCGTTTGTATTTTCTTGTTAGAAAACAAAAGAGGCATCTCAATAGCTGTGTATTTCAGTAAGATTAAAAGTGATTAAGAGACACTAATTACTGAACCAATTTAAAATATGCAGATACAGAGTGGCATCTTTACAGTTGTAAAATTGTTGTCTTTAACAGGCAAACCGACAGCCATCATCTTCTAAGGATGAGACAATAACACTCTCAGGCTTGCTGATCTGATATCAGTGAAGAGAAACCTGTGCAGAAAAAAACTCCATTTGTGCAAAACAGCTCTGATATCATTACTAGATTATTATTGTTATTATTGTTGTTGTTATTATTTTACTGGAATTTGGTTGTCAAAAATGTATTTTGATTTTGGAAACCTAGTGTGTATAGTGACCCTTTCTGTAAGTGTGTGATTTTCTGGTATTTTCACTTCTGATATTTAATGTTTTATACAAAATGTGGCACCTTATTCATATCCAACCCTGGTTATGTGTGTGCGTGTGTGTTTGTATACACCCTCTGATGGACTGCCCTAACCCCCAGTTGTACCTGTCCTTTTAGTTTTCTGGACTACACTTCAGGCATACAACTATTGTTACTATTATTACTATGATAAACAGAAATGCCAAACTCATAAGGACAAGAACATTTATAATTTATAATATGGATTTTATGTCTGTGAAAATTTTATCATGCATTTTCCGAAACATTTGTCGAAGTGTCTTGGAGGAGCTGAAGATGAATCCTGATGGGATGCCAGCCATGCACAACTGTATAGGGGTCACCTGGAGTTCACAGCCAACCTTAACTGTGTGCCTTAGGGCTCCAGGAGGAAATGGAGAAACCTGGAGGAAATCCAGGCAGACACCAGGAGGACACACAAACTCTACGTCCGCTGATCCGTGGTTCAAATTTGAACCCACAGCCCTGGAGGTGTGAGTCGACAACAGTACTCCTGGTGCCTGTATTAAAGGAAGACATACTGTGAGTCTGCGAGCAGACATAAAATGATTAACTGGAGTCCAAGTTGCCGCGCTACTGTTTGGAAGCGGCAGACGCCAGTGGGCTGCTAATGACACAGCTGGATGTGTCTTGCGTTAGCGCAGCGTTATCCAACTGGGCTTACGCTAATCGCGTTTCCTCTTGGCTCTCTTTAGCAGTGTGGCAAACTGAGAAGACAAGAGTGATTCTTCCTGTTGCAAGCTGCCCAGCTTTTGGGGATCAGAAAGTGGAAAAATGGCTGAAGCAAGTTGTACCTGGCTTACAAAACAAGGTGTGGTGAAGCCAGAGAGCATACTGGTGTGATATTTCTCATTTAAGGTTCTGTTCCAGTGTTTATCCAGGTAAAGTTTCATATTGATGTTGAAAGCTGTTTTTCACATAGATGAAAAAAGAATTGTTTGTAAAAGCTCGCTGGTTTTAAAGGTAAATACAGTGTTGAATGGCTGAAAATGTGTCCACAGGGTAAATTGTGACAGATTGCAAAGCAGTCACAAAACCATAACCTTGAGCTTGCATGAATTGACCACATTCCGTTTGTGTTACATTCATCAAAACTCCTTCAAGTTGTCCTAATTTTAAAGTGATTTGTTTGTATATTTCTCTACCTGTGGAATCCGCAGCATATTAAAAATTCCAAAGAGCACTCACATGCTTAGATATCTGGAATAACATGAAAATGTTAGTGTTAAACTACATACAAACATTACAAGGGTAATGCAGGCTCAAACTCACAACCTTGCAGCCCAAACAAACTACCAGATAAGATGATAAGCCCGCTATACGAAATACCTGACTGCCTTGCTTTGGGGGACTAATCGTACTCTTGTCCTGACTACTGGGGAATTCTCACTGTAACACTCCCATATTGGCTACATATACAAAGAACGTAGCTGGACTTCCCCAGCACACTTACACAATCATGCCTTTATTATTCAATTTAATTTTATATAGCACATTTCACAACAATGTGCCTCACAGTGCTTTACACAAGAAATTGCAGATATTGAAGAAGAAACTATAAGAACTAATACAAATGAATAAAGCCAGACAACAACAGAGGCGAGGAACTAAAAACTCCACAGTGTGGAAAGAAAAAACCTCTGGGGGCCCAAGGTTGACTGGCTGCCTAGCCCCCCTGGGCATTCTAATATTACAGAATGTAGTGGCACTTATGGAGACTTTGATTGTTGCTAGTAATGTGGTATAAATAACACAATTTAGTCCTCCTTTGCTCCTGGTGCTGAAGCCACTCTCATTGGCCTTTGGTGTCCCTCAGGCAAAGCTTCATCCAAAGGGTTACATTAGGAATCAGCCGCTCTACAAAGGTATCCTGCTCAGATGGTGCCCAGTGGGCACCGGGTATCCATATGCACAAGGAGAAAGTTTAGAGAGGGGTTAGCATCAGGATAGAATATGGGGTTATTATTATATGGGATAGGGGTTATCATCAGGATAGAATATTTTATGTTAAACCTTCTTAACACAATCTAAGCCCATCTTTTGTCTCACCTCTGAATATGTCTATTGTGCAGGCATGGAATGATAAGGTGTGGAAAATAGAATTTTCCCCCCAGATTGACCCTTGCCATCTTACTTCGTTACTGCATAACAAATTATCATTTTAAACAGTCGTTTCAGGCAACCCTCTGATTCTCAATCTGCTTATCCCAGCGTTCGGGTTCAGACATGCATAACTGGATGCTGCGAATAAAATGACAATTATATGAGTCTCAAGTATGATAAACCACTGTGCGGACAAAGAGGAAATTAAAATGCCCCGGGAAAACTGAAAACCATGCAATACATTAAAGTTAATCAATGAATATAGACGGAATGATGAATTCAGAGCCACAAGATCCCAAAACATAAATAAATAATATAATAATAATCCAAAGCAAGATTTTTATCTTAATCGCCTAAGGATTTGCAAACCACGTTCTTCCACCTCGATGCAATAAAGACATCTTCAGATCAGCGTTTAAGTTGTACGGGGGTGTTCACAGAGATGGATCAACATCAAGTTAATGAAAACACACTGTGCGTCACATGACAACGATCTATTAAACAGTATTACAGTATTACATTGCTCACATACTGAGAGATTACAATTAAATCCACTCACTTGGTATATGTCATCTTGTGAGTGCTTGTTTTACTTTTCCAACAGATTTTAGTTTTAATTAAAGTGCAAATTTGTGCCAGGAATGCCAAGTGTAGCTGCGTGTCTGTTTGCTTATTTCCGTGGTACGTTTTGCTTTGGACACGTTAGCAGTAGCTGAATGTGGATTTGACGTTAAAGCACAGGCAACAGAACCGGCGCAGATTTCCAAGAATGCTGTTTGTGGCAAGAAGACCTACATTCGTATATAAGGTAAAAGCAATATTATGTAACGTGAAGGGTGGAAAACAGGCTTTTCACTTTAAGAGTGAGAGATGCATGTGTGCCTCATCCCGCTGACTTCCAGGAACAATGCAGAACATTGTACTTTGCATCTCCAGATACGATGACAGTAATCAATATATTAATACAGAACTCCTGTAAGATCCATCAAAAAGCCCTTACATATTATGAAAAAGGAGAGTGTCTTTTGGAAATAAATGAAATGCTGTCAGGTATTTTGATGATGATTTAGGTAATGGATTTTAAATTGCATTCCTGCCCTGGAAATAGCACAACAGGCTATTACAAGCATTTGCTTCTATCAGCCTCCGCCCTCCATCACAGAGACATTGATTACCTTAAAGTAAACTCACCGGCTTCAGAGGGCTGTGTTGTTCAACACGGCGAGCAGGAAACAAACCATGGAAAGCATGCAGTAAATGCTCATTAAAAGCGTTTGTTAACTGAGTGCTTGACAAAGCTGAATAAAATCAGATTGTTTACTTTTGCTTTATCACTGCGCAATAGTTTGTGGTTGTTTCGTTTTCACGAGGCTGTTTCATAATCCTCGTATTGCATGAAACAAAGCAAGAAGTCTCTTGTCTATGAAGATTCTCAGTCGTCCAGGTGAGGTTATCTGGAAGTTTAGTCATGTCAGCTGGACTTCTTTCTCCTT